>JBBIGA010056361.1:0-12651 GCA_037576975.1 Alestes dentex
CGCACCATTCTCCTCAGCCTTTTCTTAAACATCAGCACTTCTGTTGCACTTTCAATCTTCTTTCATTGATGTACAGTAAACCCCCGAAATTCAAGGGGGTTATGTTCCAAGAGCACCGGCGAATTGTGTAAAAACGCAAATTTGTGATGTGGTTAAAAAATGCCTACTTTTATAGTGTAATCCCTAAATATGCCCCCAAATACGCTCACAAAACACTTCAATTTCATTTAAAACTCAGTTTAATACATTACTCTTAAAAAAATGTAAAGATAAACCTGTATATGTACTGTACAGTTTACACTGAACTGCTGTCTCCCTCAGTGTTAGAATGTAAAATACCGATGTTACCCCTGTATCCACTGTTTTCTTTGGTAGGCGCTGTTGTTTTCTTTGGCATAAGCAGGGCAAATACAGTAATAATTTAATTTAATTTACAGTAATAAAAATACAAGGCTTTAAGAAGAACCAAACTAAAAACACGAAAACACTCAGTGAAACACTCGAGACGCTCCACGCGGGAATGCTGGACTGCAGCTGCCAGAGATGCGTCACAGGGCAGCAGCCAATCAGCAGCAAAGAGAAATGAATAATGCTCTCGGACTGACTACAAAAATTATATATTGCCACGAAAAAGTGAAAAAAATGCGGAGGACTTCTGTGGTTGCCGCAAATTTTCGGGAGTTTCCCTGAACAATTATTAGTTGGATTGTGAGAAAAATTTGTGAACTCTGAACTGCAACTTCGTAGGGGTTTACTGTATTCTTTTAAGTCTTCTATTTTTGTTTTATTTTATTTTACTCTTTTAAATGTTTTATTCTATTACTGTAAAGCACACTGAATTACCTATTTTGTGGACACAGTGTGGGGAAGAACCTTTTCCATTCCAGCATGACTGTGTCCCAGTGCACAAAGCAAGATCCATAAAGACATGGTGGGAAATTTGAAAATAACTGTCATTAAAGACCCCGCTGGTGTAATGGTCAGGCGTTCCAATACTTTTGTCCATATAGTGTGCCTATTGTGTCATGATAACAGTTCTAAAGCCAGCTCCAGTTCCTACTCAAACACACCAGGTGTACTAAATCATGCATTACCCTTAATAATGAACACCTAGAATAAACCCTTGTGCAGACTCACCTGTTGTACTCCAGCTGCTCCAGAGAGAAGATGTGCTTGTTGAAATACTCCTGCAGCTTCTCGTTGGCATAGTTAATGTTGAACTGCTCAAACCGGTTCACCTGATGAAACCCAGAGACACAGGATCTGAGGTTTAATGCACATTTGTAATCCCATCTACATCTGCATTAAGCCTAGCCTCAGTGTTTGGATTCTGAGGGCCACAGGTGACCTGCAGGTGCCCTGGAGCTATTTAGAGTGCTTTATTGTAGGTACTTGAGCCTAAAGCCTTTAAGTACTAGATTCATATCTCAATTTCCATCTAGACATCAAACCAGAACCCTTATATATTTTGATTTCTGGAATGAAGCTCTGACTCAATAAGCTTTTCCATTCCATTTGTATCATGAAATAATGATAAAATTGGTTTTATGCAACAGAATCTAAACATCTTTTCACACCTCAAAGTTCTCAAATCCAAAGATGTCCAGGATGCCAATGGACTTGAAGTTGTCGTTGCCATTGATACGCATGTTGAGCTTACGGATGATCCAAGTGAAGCATTGCGAGTAGAGTGCCATTGCCATGGAGTCTCGAGAATCTACCGCCTACAAACATACAAACACACACACACACACACACACACACACACACACACACACACACACACACAAATACACTAAATGTGCTTGTTGGGACACTCTGAGAGGACCAAATGAAAAATCCTTGATGAAACTAAATCTTTACTCATAAAATAATAAAAGATGTGTGCATATGGATCATATGCATATGTGTGTGTGTGTGTTTGTGTGTGTGTCACCTGTTCGACTGTAAGTGGTGTGCTGATCTCTTCTCCTCGGAGAATCATGGATCTGTGAGTTAGAACTTCAGCCAGCTGAGTGCAATCCAAACCCAACAGCTCTGCTGCAGTGCTGAGAGCTACACACCCACAAAATCATAACACCATACACACACACACACACACACACACACACACACACACACATAGACAGACACACACACACAAACAGATGTCATTAGCACTGCTCTAGCTGCCACGTCCATGCATTCCAACTATATATAAATTTGATTACTGAGCAGACAAAATGAGAGGGGCGAGGGAGATAGACAGAGAGAGAAAGAGGGAGAGATGTTAAATATACGTGAAAAAATACAGATCATCTACAGAGAAAACACATCTGCCCATATTTACCATACTGGAAGTAAACAAGTACAGTGTTGAATGTGCTGAGTTATGGCACTACTTTGTTTCATTTGTATATTTGTATGTATGTTAATTTTTGGAGTGTAACAGGGAGTAGTGCCAGATAAATAAACATAAGACACTGATATTTTCATGCACACACTTCACATAGCTTCCCTATAAAAATAATTAGTTAAAGTAGTAATAATTAGTTCTATTAGTAATAATTATAGTAGTATATCCATATTTATATTAGTTATTGTAACCCATTTCCACCCAAGATGATGCATATGATGTATTTAGAAAGCACACAGTGTCAGATTCACTTTGGTAATAAGCTGTCATCATACAGAACAGAAGTGGATGGAAGAGAAGAACAGAAGAAAAAGAAAAGCTAGAAGGAGTGCAGACCTGGTTTGGATGAGACCTGGGCCCCTCCGGCCGTGATGAACTCGATGTTGCCCAAGTGCAGAATTCCAGCCAAAAGCCGCAAAATTTCACGGATACTCTCCTCCCCAAACTGCATGGTCAGCAGGGCATTCTAAAACACACACACACACACACACACACACACACACACACACAGAATTCAATATTCAGTCCTATAAAATGATATGTGGTTGTTTGATGAACGTTTGAATGTTACAGAAAAATCTGGCTCCAGTGTAGTCGAGACTTGCATGTTGGCCATAGTAAAATATATCAGCTTGTTGAGCTTTCAAGCAAATGGAATGCTTATTGTTGCTCAGGTTAGTCAAAATAACAATGTAGAATAATGATAATATTCAGTTTAAAATCTTACCAGCACTTCATGAAAGGTGTGTTTATCATCAATGGTGTCATCTCTCACACAGCCAGACTGACTCAAGTAATGAAAACTTTCAGGTGACAGCAGAGAGAAGGCCTCTGAACAAAAGAGAAAGAGAAAGAGAGAGAGAGAGAGAGAAGAGATGTGAAGAGAGAAATATGAAGAGGCAGAGAAAAAAGATAAAAGAGGAGAGACAGAGGGAGTACAGATAATGAGCAAGAGGAGAGAGCGAGAGAGAGAGACAGTTTCTTATTTGTAAATGATAAAAACAGACTTCAGAAGAAATGACATCTCCTGTAGTGAGTTGGTTTAACCCATGCTCACCCCTCTGTTCTGCACTGGTTCCTGCCAGTAAAGCGTAGAATATGTGGTAGTTCCTCTCTCCTGGATTCTGACGCACAACACGATTCTAACAGCAGTGAGATGGGGAAATAACAAATACATAAACAAAGAAACAAAAAGACACACACACACACACCCCACATAGTAAAACAAAACAATGAAAACAAGGCATTACTCACCTTCTCTAATAAGTCTTTATGGGGAAGAATGGTCAAGGAAAAATAATTAACAGTGAAAAAGCATTCTAGTGACATCTGAAAGAGTTTTCCATTCTGTGGACAAGCAGACACACACACCCACCCACACACACAGGGCCAGAATTAGAATTAGCCTATGTTCATTCCTAACATGTGATCTGTAATTACATGATATATTTTTATTTTGGACGATCTGTTTGATATTTTTGTTACATTAATAGTTTGAGCCAGACATACACACACACACACACACACACAGAGCACCAGAGGAAGCAGGTGATCTTTCAGTAATGTCAAAGTGAAAGTAATTCAGGATACAGTCAACGATCTTTCCTCCCTGTATGTTCCCCCGCTGGCTGAAATGAAGCTGGATGAACTTCCCAAATCGGCTGGAGTTGTTATTATATACTGTCTTAGCATTCCCAAAAGCCTCCATTATGGGACTGAAAAATAGTGAGAGAGCGAGAGATTTTAAATATTGATTTTCTAAGTGAAAAAAATGCATATCCTCTACAGAGAACATACTTCTGTCTATATTTACCATGCTGTAAAAAAATAAATACAGTGTTGAACGTGCAGTGTGGACGTTATGGTACTACTTTGTTTCATGTGTATTTTTATGTACATTTTTTGAGTGTAACAGGGAGGAGTCTGTTGTGTGTAAGTGATCAAAATACATGTTTTGCATGTTTTGATGATTGTTTTAAGTGGCAAAAGAACATATTCTCTATGGAGAACATACTTCCGTCCATATTCACCATATTGTAAAAAAAATTAAACATAACATGTTGAACGGGACTGCTTAGTTTTCACTTATTTTTCCCAATATGTAAAATATGTTCTCAGAAACTCGTTCCCAGTGTACACGTTCCCACTAGGCTTGAAGAGGGTGTGCGCTCACAAATCAAAATAATCAAAACCTTTCATTTTAACATGTGTCTTCACACTTATGAACACACAGTTTGTGGTCAACATATGAATGTAGAAATGCACTTGAATCTGAATGTGTGTGTGTGTGGAGAAGTTAGTACTTGTATTTGTGTGTGTGGTTAAAAGGAGGTTGGAGTGTACGTCTTCTTGAAGAGGGATTAGTGTCTATGTGTGCGCATACATTTGAGTATGGTAGAGAGGAGGATGGAATGTGCAATTATGTGTGTGTGCTGTTGGAGGGGGTTCTGGTAAGTGTGTATGTTTTGTGTATGTGTGTGTGTGCGTGTGTGTGTGTTTGTGTGTGAATGGTTTTCTGAAAAAGCAACTGGTGTATGTGTGTGAGTGTCTCTGGTGAGACGACTTTCAGGTGTATGTATGCGTGTGTGTCGCCTGTAGTGGGGCAGGGTTGGGGGTGTGTAATATTTGAGTGTGACAGGGAGGAATCTGTTGTGTAAGTATGTGTGTGTGTGTGTGTGTGTGTGTGCGTGTGTATGTGTGTACCTGCTCTCCAAAAGGGCCTCTTCCACATGTGATGACGAGTTTCTGGCTGAAAGTTCTAGACTCTGCTGACTCATCAGTGACAAAAAGCGAAGAATCACCTTTGTGCTTTCTGTCTTACCTGCACCACTTTCCCCACTGACACACACACACACACACACACACACACTAGGTCAGGTAATGTTCACAGTAAGCAGGTCTAACGGATGACCCAAAAGTGATCTCAAATTCAAATTATACAAAGGTTTACTCCAGACACAGTAAAAGTTCAAGTTCATGCCCTTCCCAAGCACTAACATGAAACTGATGCACAGATGAATGAAAAAAAGAGGCTTGAATGATGCACAGATGAATGAAGAGGCTTAATGATGATTCTCCTAAATTTCCTTAGGACAGATAGCATCACACAAAAAGTGGACACAAGATACCCAAATAAAAAAGATTCATAGTTATTCACAGCATAAGAAATGAGAAGGCTCTTAGTCTTGGATAAAAGATGATGAAGCCCATATTGAGGTATTTTCTTTAGTTGCAGACAAACTATCCCTGCTGTAACAGCTGTGGTAGATAGTAAGTGATAGAAGCTTATTTAAGGTTTCTAACCTTCTGATTGTAGTATTGCAACAATACGTTTGAGTAGGCTGATGTTTACTTTTGGATGAATTGTCTTAATTGTTACAGAAATAATGATTTGCCGAGGTGTAGGCAGTTGAGTTTTGTTGTTTTGAAAATATAAAACAAATCAATACTTCTGAAGGCTATTAATGGAGACCTAATTGAATGTTTGAGTCCACAGTCACCCACTTCAGACTCAAGTGTATTTGGGAAACAGATCTGCAGCTGCAGCCTCACTAAGTTTACTTTATCAGTTTCAAACATTAAACAGATGTTTTAGTCTGTAATGAATGCTCTCAAGAAATGTAAACATAGGTGTTAAAGTTACATTGAGTGCAAGATTACGTTTGTTAAAGGGACACCCATATTTTCAGACCTATCACCCAGGAATGGTTCTGAAACCTGTCCCGTTGAAATGAATTATAGACAAGTGCAAATTTACAGAATTCATTCTAACTTTTCCCTGGACAAACGCATGCTTTAGAATCAGCCACCAGAGGGAGCACTGATTCCCTGGAGCAGTTTTCCCCATTCCTGGTCCCAGAGGCCCCTGCCCTGCTTTGTCTGCCACTTCAGCTCAGTAAGGGATTGTTAAAGAGCTGTTTAGCAGGTGTGTTAGGAGCAGGGATAACACTAAAATGGTCAGAGCAGAGGGCCTCCAGGACGAGCTCTGCAGTTTTGAGTATTCCATGGTTACAACCCCATCAACGATTATGAAGCCATTTGTGTGTTGGACCAAGTGTGTTTGATCTGTGAAACTGTGCAGTGCTGTGGGTCACCAGCTCAGAACAACGGCTCTCAAGCAGGGCAAGCATGGTATTGCACAAAGTGGAATTTTTTCAGTTAGCCAAATAACTTAGGAAGATAAGATTGTCTAATAGGGGCCCTTTACTGACAAATCCTGCTTTGTGTGGAATATCATACTTGTCCTGGGGTATCATAACCCTGCATGTCTTGCTTGTGTTTTCCTCTAACACACCCAGCTAACCTTAGGAAGGACTTATTCATTAGTTTGCAATTAGTTAATTCATTTCATTTCATTAGTTTTAGGGTATTGTGTTTAAAAGGGAGATACTCTAAAATGGGCCGAGCAGTGGACTGAGGCCCACTGGGCACTTGAGCCAGACAAGAGTTTGTCTAAGTTTGAAACACCCAGAAACATGTACGCACAAGACACACGGCTTTGACTTTTACATACTTTTGTAATTAGTGTTGTCAGACAGCTGTGAGTTTAACCTTTCCCAATATGTAAGGGCCATAGGTCAGACTTAGGGTCACGACTGAAGTCATATTGTGCAAAACACCCAAATATGGAGACAAAAATGCTCATAATTCTTCAGTGTGTCTGCAGTGTTGATGCTGTGCTGATTCTCTATGTACTATGAAAGTGTGTATGCCATATCTTGAGTTTTCTGGATGTGTGTGTATATGAAGCAGAGTGTGTGTTTGAGAGCTTGTGGGCTGTGGGCTCACGCCCTGCAGCTGTGAGAGGCCTCTGTTTTAGAGCATCATAATCATTTTCATAGTCTCTACACACCACTGCACCAGGGTCTACAGTAATCAGAACGGAAAAAACTGCATTAGAATGAGTAAAAAAACTTGCAACTCTACACAGGTCACACATCAGAGTTAAAACAGTTAGAACACTACAGCCAGAACCGGAACAGTACAGAACAAGAATCAGCACGCAGACATACTGGCGCATTAAGAATATGCTTGTCAGAATTTAAAGGGCCCATATCTTTAGAATGGCCTCTTTTCCTTCAACTTGCAATGATCAGGCAGAAATGTTAAAAAATCATGGTATTTCCTTTAACAACGTAGATTCGTAAATATTACCTGCCTGAAAACCCTTGGCACTGGTAAAATAAAATAAACAGATTATGGGCTAATAATAAATCATACACTTATGTCTGCTGCAGAAATACAGCCATTGTGCAACCACTGGTCTACAGCTGTAAAACTCTTAAAGTAGCCACACCCCGCTGTTCCTATAAAAGTTTGCCAAATCAGCAAGTCCCAATAATCTGCTCCATATAAAAACTGAGGTTTTCCTGTGTGATTTTAGTGAGAAGTGTTTGCAGGTGTGATAGAGATGAGGCTCTGGGCTGTGGAACAAACAGAGCAGCTCCAGAACAGACAGGTCTGACCAGTTCACAGCTCACTTTCTGCTTCAGTGAGGACATGGGAATCACACAGATTCAAACAAGCATCCTAATCCTAATCTGAACAGAGCAATTCTGTCTGCGAGACAATTCTTTTAAACCTTGCTGCACACACACATACACACACACGCACATGCACACAGACACACACACACTTATGTGAGTTGGGTTAACAAGTAGGCAGTTAAAGCTGCTGGGTAATTGTAAGGCTTATACATAAAACAGTAGGGTGCTAAACACAGCATATACACACACTACTGGTGGTGTAAAGACATATACAGACCACACACACACCCCAAACACAAAATTTATACACATACACAAAATATACACAACAAAGGGGAAATCTACTCATTTTGAGTGGTGTGATGTGAAATGTTCAGTTTTAGAGAAACAGACAGTGGTGGTGTTAGGAACTAAACACATTAAGAGTTTAAATGCTCCTAAAATGTGTCTTTACGATTTATGATGGTTTCACAAAAATCTCAAAGAAAACATTTTAGGGGGATTTACTATTTCCCCTCATTATTAACATTCCATAGAAAAATTGACATAGTTTCACTGGTTGTTATGGACTGTAAATAAAATGGCTACATTGATAGACATCATAATCCGTGGTTCCTCTTACCACCGTAAAGTGAATTTGATTTGGTACGCTTCTCTTTAATACATTTCACATCAAAAGACTCTTGTTTGCTGTCAAAACACCCTTTGTTTACATCTCAGAGATTGGATTACACAGAAATGGTGTTAAGTTCCTCTTTAAACCTCTGTGTCAGGCATACAATCTGTATGAAGGACATACCAGCTTATAGTGCTGACTACTCAGTTCATATGAGTAGTTATATATATTATGAATATGGAACTCAGTAGGAACAAAGTCTTGTATTTCTATTTTTGTCATAGATTTTTTTTCTTACATATTTTGCTGAAATGCATCAAAATTTCACGATGCATAGACCAATAGAAACAGTCCAAGTTATATTTACTTACATTAAAAGTTATGAATGTTTTATTTAGTGCTGTATAGTTACTGTCTTGGAACTTAATAAACTTTTTGTAGGAAGTAAATCTTCCAGTGTGTGTGTGTGTGTGTGTGTGTGTGTGTGGGTGTGTGTGTGTGTCTGAGAGCATGTGAGGATCACATAATAGGAATTCTGGAAAATCTATACGAGTGAGGATATTTTGCTGGTCCACAAAAAGAAATGTGCAGTCAAAGGAATGTGTAATACCAACATGTGTGTGTGTGTGTGTGTGTGCACAAATTGTACCTGATGAGCACACACTGATTGTTGCTGCGCTTCCACAGTGAGCGGTAGCACTCATTGGCGATGGCGTAGATGTGAGGGGGAATTTCACCCAAATGATGCCGGCTGTAATGCTCCACCACAGAAACATCGTACATCTCTGGCAAACACTGGTACGGGTTCACTGCTGCCAGTATAGACCCAATATACGTCTACAGAGAGAAAAAGACAGAAATAAAGCAGGGGAGAAATAAGAGATGTAAAGGGAAAAGAAGAAATAAAAGTAAAATATGAATTATCAAAATGTGTGTGATGTTTGTGTGTGCTATTATTTCAGTGCATTCGAGTGAAAGTATATCTTATCTGTATTAGTGCGTACACCTCCCCATCTGTGAGTGCACACACCTAAAACCCACTGACCTACTTTACATCTGATATGTGAATACATTTGAATGACAGTTGAAGAGGCATGTTTTAAATAACAAATCTGAGTATTTAAATTAGTAACAAATATTAATACGCACAATCACTCACAAAATGAGTCTGAGCTGCTCTGCAGGTAGCCTAGCAAACTCAAGACGCACTCAGTATACTGAAGGCTTCACTAAAAAGTGCCATCTCTACACTGGTTCTTTGGATTTTGCATGTGAAAAAATTTAGTGTAGCACATTCAAGCAAAAGTTAAAAAAACTTTTTTTTTGAAGAAGCAAGGGTGGTTGATCTTCAGTGCACATGACAGGACAATATTCAGTTTTTGATAATTTTGTGAACAAAGCGCACCAGCAAAGCAGCAGTATCATTTAATTTTTTTATCCTATTTTCCACCAGTTTGGTTGTTGCCAGTTCCTAGCTGCTAGCTAAGTCTCTCCCATCAAACCTGAGTGTAGTATCACAAAGGCCATAAAAACACAAGCCTAATGATTTAAAAAATCTTTTAAATGGTTTGCAAAAGTTTTTAAGAAGGAACAAAAAGAATTAAGCAATTCATAACCATAAATACATCAAATATGCTTCTTGTTACTGTGTATGATGATGAAGGATAACATCATTCTAGTGGCATAATTTGGCTATATCTCTTATGTTGGTTTGGTGGTTAGTATAAAGGCAAGGACAAGATTGATGGACTATCTCAAATACAGGAGGTCCTTGGGTTCTGACAGTCTCGACATACAGCGTTTTGAGTTTACGATTCTCACTCCAATAAAAACTTTTAAAAAACAGAGACATTAGCGCTACTAAAATAGAAAGAAAACATACTTTCTGCTGTGTCGTATTGAAGGGCTTTTTTTCTTTACATCAGTTTAGAAAATGTTAATTGGAAAATCACGAACACTTGCCAATCATGCAGGTCATTAAAAACAATGAAATTCAATCTATAAACACATTTACCACTTAATGATAGTCTTTCTTTAGTGCCAAGCTAACAGTGGCGAATATTCATCTTATTTCAATTTTGCTCTAAAATACAGACACTTGAAACTTCATAACAAGTATTCAGGAAAAATATTCTTAAATTCTTTTGGCTCAGTAAAGCAAAATTAAAGGCTGTCACTGATTTTTTTTTTCCTGTAAGCTACCTGCTAAGCTGTTAAATTTAGTTACACAGAGGCTGTTGTCAGCAGCCAAAAGTCACATCACTTGTAAAAAGCTCTTTTAGGGCATCAGCCGGTTAGAACCTGTGAAGGAGTGATTTAGTTGTAGCACATACTACAGATCATCACAACTCAGTGAAAAGCTCACTGTGAGAGAAAATGGATATGATATGAATTGATCTAAATAAAAGATTAAGGGATCTACAAATATGATGTATGATGTACTTACTTTGCTATTATTATTAGAATTTATCACCCATTTATTTATTGTTTTATTTCATTTTTTGATCTATTGAGTGCCATTGATCCCTAATGGTAATTTACACAACAGCATTACCATATTGCCCACCACCATTCTGTATGTGATAATCTAATTAATCATAAACTAGACATTTCTGTTGATAATTAATATATTACCATGCTTTCACACTATCAGACTACCAGTCATTTCCTAACTGTAGGTTCACAGAGCAGGCGGCAGTCATTCCAGATGGAGTGTGTGATTTGTAGCTGCAATTTAGCAGCACAGCAGCATCGCAAAAAATGACGTATATACATAGTATTATATCACAAACTATAGCTGAATCTCGGCTGGATCAATACTCCCTATGTAGTACGGTATGCAGATCACAAAATAACACCAAGATACCTAACACACTATGGGGAAAAGTTTAGGGACACACCTCTTTTTGAATTCAGTTGGCCCCTTACTTCCAGTAAAGTGCAATCTTAATGCTTCAGCATACCAAGACATGTTGGACAACGCCATGCTTCAAACTTTGTGGAACTTTGTCTTGGGGTTCTGAGTTTCCCAATCTCTTCTCTCTGAACTTTTTGTTCCCACCAAAAAACAGGAGCTGCCTCAAACTCTCCCACAAGAGACAAACTTCAAGTGACGTCAGTAGCTTGTTGCCTCTTAGTGTAAACTTGTGAATCTACACTGAGAAATCCCAGAGAAAGAATGTGAATGCCTTCATCGTGATGTAAAAGTGGTGGCAGCATGATAAAGATTTTGTGGCCAGGTCGGTTTACACAGCCAGAGACCCGCTGCTGTTGTCAGAGGCTTTCTGACAGTGATTCAGGGTGAGATGGAGAGAGAGTGGGATTTGGACCCACACACTTCAGAAAGAGCAGTACAATAATTAAGACAAAGTAGCACACAAGCCTTAGCTTTGTCCCAGCACACATGAGTTATCTTTGCCCTGCGTCACAATACAACAACACAATAAACTGAAATAATGAAGTGCAATTCCATTAGCACTCCGGAAATTCATTCCTAACGCACTTAGCATTCCCAGCACATGTCTATGGACAGCTGTTGCCACCAAGTTAATGAGACCCAGTCTAAACAGTTGCAATTTACAGTAACATCTATTAATAGAGAAGCACTCACAAACATGTTAAGGAACACACACCCACGTGCACACACACACACACACACACACAAGGCAGGCACACAGCTCCCTGATGTGGTATGAGTCCCTCATGTAGTTTAGTGTGTATCCAGCAGACAGACTAATTGCAGAGTGTGTGTGGTGTGTGTGAACTGTAAGCTGCAATATGAGAAGCTACAGCTCCAAACCAAACTAAAGCAGAGCTATTTCCTGTTGTTTCTCTCTTTCTCTCTCTTTTACACACACACACACACACACACACGCAAACCTTTAATAAAATAAAAGGAATACATGTTCTTATAAGCTAAAAATCTCTAGTTCTCTACACACCCAGCGGTGTGTGTGTGTGTGTGCGTGTGTGCGTGAATGTACGTGTTTGATGTGGGTAGGAGAGCAGTTAGCTAGCCTACCATTCTCTGTCTCTACGAAAAGGGAAAAAAGACCACAGCTGTTTACAATCAGAGAAAGAGGGGGGGGGAGAGAGAGAGAGAGAGAGAGAGAGAGAGAGAGAGAGAGAGAGAGAGAGAGAGAGAGAGAGAGAGA
>JBBIGA010056392.1:0-12650 GCA_037576975.1 Alestes dentex
TGTATATATATACAGTAACCCCCCGCTTTTCACAGGGGTTACTTTCGAAGAGCACCCATGTATAGTGAAAAATTCTCAAAAATGCCTACTTATATAGTGTAAACCCTAGATATGCCCCCAAATATGCTCCCAAGACACTTCATTTTAAACATATTAGCCTTAGAGAAAATGTAAAGGTAAACCCATAATTGCACTGTACAGTTTACACTGAACTCCTGCAGTGCTAGAATGTAAAATATCGATGTTACCCTTGTATAGACTGTACTGTAATTCATGCACGCACGTTTTCTTTGGTATGCGTCGTCGTTTTCTTTGGTATAAGCAGGTAAATACAGTAATAAATTAATTTAATTTACAGTAATAAAAATACAGGGCCATAAGAAGAACAAAATGAAAAACACGAGAACACTCGAGACACTTCACGGAGGAAATTCTGGACTGCAGTGTCACAATGCAGCGGCCAATCAGTAGCAAGGAGAAATAAATGACATTCTCAGATTGGCTACTTTCAAACATCCCGCCTCTGAGTACAGCTGACTGTGACGTCCGGGCCTTGGTCCCCGACCAAGGCAGTCAGACACCTGAAGGGAATGAAGCTCCGCTGCTCAGCGCCGCCCAAACATAAACAACCAGCACGAGGATGAGGGGGCGAGACGTCACAGTCACAGTCAGCTGTACTCAGAGGCGGGAGGTTCGAAAATCCGCGATGGATGAAACCGCGACTGCTGATCCACGTGAAAGTGGGGGGTTAATGTATTTACATATATATTTACATACACACGCAAATGTCTATTTTCTATTTTTAGATGTTTGTATTATATGTATTGTGTACTTTTTATATTATACAGTTGAATAGCTTTTATTTGATTGTTTTTGCTGCTTTTATCTTTGTACTGGCTACTTTCTGCTAAAAGTCCCACTTGCTGGACTAATAAAGGTTTATCTTGTCTTATTTTATCTTATCTTATTTTAAAGAAACTACAGGAATTTCTGCAAGGAAATGGGAAACACTGGTTTTATGCGCAAGAAAAGTGTGTTAAAAATCTACTTGCGCTGAGGATTTGCATTTGCAATTTTCTGATTCAGTGCCCAGCAGCTCTTACCAAACCATTTATGGATGGATAAGTTCATAGCTGCAATCATGGACTGATTATTTTCAGTTTAACTACAACAAACAGAATGAGACACGCTGACCTAAGCTTTAGTGTCTTGAAGTCCATTTCTGAGTCTGCTGTGTGTTTAAAGTTTGTTATTTCGCACTTGTTTTTTTCGCTTTTTGTCCATTTCTGGACAATCACAATAATTACGATTGTTATATATTATTTCCAGAAATGTCATTATGCTTACTTTGTCAGTCTGAAGTTAGTTAATCACATATATTACACTTGGTTTCATTCAGGAGACCAAAGGGAATCAAATTTCATGAACCATGTGCTGAACATGATCATTATGGACCTACAACCAGTAAACCTTGTTGAAGAAGAAGGATTTCAACACTTCATGAAAGCCCTGCATCCATACAATGACATTCAACTGAGTGCTTCTTGGATTCAAGGTGAACTTTTGAACATGTATGAGCACACAAGACAGGAAGTGCAGATGGAAGTCAGTAATGCAAAACACCTGGTGCTTTCTGCTGAAATGTGGATCTCAAGCAAAAACGCATCCTATCTCACGGTAACTTGTCACTTTGTCAGCGGGAACTGGGAACTGAAATCCTACATGCTGGACACAGCACATCTTCTTGGTAAGCACACTCCAGAGAACATTCATCAGCAACTCTGCAGAATTGCGACTAAGTGGAAAATCAAGGAGAATGTTCAGGTGGTGGTGGTGAACGTAGATGGCATGAAAAAGGCAAATCCGAAAGCGGGGTGGACATACGTGCCTTGCTTTGGCCACACGCTCAATAAAGTCTCCAAAGAAGCCATGAATAATCCAGACTGGGAAGTCCTGCTGAGGAAGTGCCACCATATTGTGGCATTTTTCCAACAGAACGGCAGGACTCTGAGGAAGGCCCAGCTGACTCAGTCCTCTGGTGCTAAATGGCTTCCTACACTCACCATGCTGGAAAAAATCTTAGAGCAGTGGCCTTCGATTTCTAAAGAATTGGAGCAAGTGGAAAATCTTTGGCTTAATGAAAAAGAGAGAGCAATGCTGAGCAGTGCAGTGGTGGCACTCAGGGCCATCAAAAATGTCGTTGGGGAGATGGGACAGAGGGGTTACAGATCGGTCTCCAACATCATACCCTTGCTTGACAAACTGCAGAGGAGTCTGAGAAATCTAGAGCAAAATGGAAACAGGGTAGCCCAGAGGCTTGCAGAGAGATGTAACCATCACACTGGAAACATCAAACTAAATTTGCTGTTCACAGTTAGCACCGCCCTGGACCCCAGATTCAAAAGCAGTGTACTACAGACCCGTATACCAGAACAAATCAGAGCTTGTATCATGGGCGAGATGCGCAGACAAGGGAGTGGTAAAACTACTAATCACAATAACAGAGAATATGGTGGGGTGATGAGCTATGACAATTTGGTTCTAAAAAGATACTCAATAGAAAAGGACATGCCAGAAACCCTGAATCCCCTCACGTTCTGGGCATCCAGAAACGATCTGATAGAACTGGCCTCAGTTGCCAGCAAATACCTCACTGTGGTCTCCACTGCTATTCCAGTTGAGCGCATTTTGGATCTAGAAAAATCCCAGCTCATTTTCAACAGGCGAAGATGCGTAGAGCTACAAAATGTCAATATGATGCTGTTTCTGCACAGCAATCGACCAGAAATATGAAGAGAGTAAAGACTCTGGACTTGCATGTTTAGACAAAAGGTTTTCTATGGTAAATATAAACTGTATGGACAAAAGTACTGGGGCACACTTGTTTTTCAGGATTTGCGCTAGGCCCCTTACTTCCAGTGAAGGACAATCTTACTCTTTCAGCAGACCAAGACATTTTGGACAACGCCATGCTTCCAACTTTGTGGACACACTTTTCTATTCCAACATGACTGTACCCCAGTCCACAAAGCGAGCTCCATAAAGACATGGCTGGATGAGTTTGGTGTGGAAGAACTTGACTGGTCCACACAGAGTCCTGACCTCAACCCCATCCAACACCTTTGATATGAACTGGAACGGAGATAGTGATCCAGACCTTCTCATCCAACATCAGCGCCTGACCTCATAAGTGCTTTACAGAATAGACACAAATTCCCACAGAAACTCCAAGATCTTGTGGAAAGCCTTCTAAGAAGAGTGGAAGCTGTTATAGCTGCAATGGAGGACCAACTTCATAATAAAGATGTATGTAACGTATACATAGTCCCTACATATTAAAGTCCCTGTTGGTGTAATGGTCATGCATCCCAATACTAGTGTGTGTGTGTGTGTGTGTGTGTGTGTGTGTGTGTGTATGTAAAAAGTAAATAAATTAAAAATATGTATATATTAGGGGTGTTGAATTACCGCGTTCATTTCGACCAATTAAAAACGCGTAAAAAATTTATGGCGATTAATTGCACCACGTGACTTTAACCCGGTCCGGTGTTCTGCCAAAACATGCTACCTGTGGAAATGTGTTACCGTGCCCTTCTGCGCATGTGCAGTTCCACAGTCTTGGTATTCTGTGCTACCCAGCGTTAGGGAGGCTGGTTTGTCTGTGTTGTCTGCATTTCTCAGTGTTAGAATCTGAGTGTATAAACTGACTCTCTATATATGTGTGTGTGTGTGTGTGTGTGTGTGTGTGTATGTATGTGTATATATATATACAGAGGAGAAGAAAAATGAGCGCAGATAGAGAGCAGAGCCGGTGGTGTATTTCAGCTTTGAGTGGTGGTGGTTTTACTTATGTTTTGGGAACTGTTATGTCTTTTGTTTAAATAAAGCTCTGTTGTGCACCCACGGCGGTGTCTCTGTGTTTAACATGAATGCATATCTATATATATACACAAATGTTGTTCAACACAAATTGCTTACAATTTAATGAAATCCTCAAATAAAGTCATACCATTTTATATATACTTAAATATGGTGTTCATCCTTGTAAGGATGAAAAAGAGGTATAATATTCTGCAAGAGATCAGTTGTTCTGCAAGCAGTTTTATCCGTACTTTATTAAAAAAACTGTTATCAGCCACAATATTGCAACATTCTTCCAACCAAAAACAAAGCATATAAACAAATACATAAAAAATCGAATAAAAAAAGTTACTAAAATGCCAGTTCAGTTTTCAAAATAGCTTCCCCCGAAGTATCTGCATAAACAACAGTGTGTGCGCGCGCGTGTGTGTGATGTAGTTCTATCTGTGACCACTAGATGATGCAATGAAGCACCAGTTTTGATCACCATGACATTATTTTCAGCCAGAGAGAAATTCAGAAAATCTGCAGTCTTCTTCATGTCCAGGTAATTGACAAACATATATAAGAATCAATATATATACGATAGATATGTAAGATATGTATCATGACGTCTTTTTACCCCATATATCTACTTAGCACCTTGAAATACCCTTCCTTCCCTGCCTTAACATTTAATGTGATGTTTAATGTGTTTTGTATACTTTATTACTCCACATAACGATCCACTTATGATTGGATCCTATATTTATTCTTATATCCTTATGCCTCACACCCAGTCGATATCTAGAACAAGGCATTCAGTGTAATTCAGGTAAACTGTCTTGCTGGACCTGTCTTGCTAAGAGATCAAAGACAGGGGAACTGGTGGTCTATTGGTTTGGGACTATCAGAAGGTTGGAACTATCAGAAGGTTGTGGGTTCGAATCCCAGCATTGCTAGTGTCATAACTGAGGTACCCTTGAGCAAGGTACCTTCCCCACACACTGCTCCACTTGCAAGAGGAGCATGTTGATTACAGCAGTGTTTTCCTCATGAAATAAGACGTGATTCAGAATGAGGTGCTTGTGTAGGAATTTAACAGACACTGGCATGGAATGGTTGTCATACTCACAGAGATGCTGATTTTAAAATAAATTGCAGTGCTCTCTGACTTCTTTTTCCAGAGCTGCATGTGTGTGTGTGTGTGTTTCATCATTCTTCATCATTTTTAAATCATCCTGGAAAATCAAGAGATGCATGACAATGAAATGCCCCATCTGAGCTCTTTTGATCTTTCTTTTCTGGACTTGCAAACACCAAAGCTGAAGTAAATTAGAAATAACATTAAGTTGATACAAATGCATACAAAAATAAATATAAAGGAATAAAAGCTTTTTGGTTTAGTACACACACATTTATATACAGATACAAATATTTGAAGCACTAAAATGGTAGAGAAAGGGACTGACTGAATGTGATTAGCCTGATCGTAGCTCGCCTGTTTACTTGACCCTCGTGATCCATGAGTTGCTTTTGCACAAAGGACTGCAGATCAGAAATAAATTGTTTTGCTTTTCACATCATTCTCAGTAAATCCTCCAAACACTTGTATGTAAAAAGCCCAGGATGTCAGACAGAGATGCTAGAACTGGCACCAGGGACGCCCCAGGGTTTTAAGAGTTTTAATGGACACAAACACTCACACCTGGAACTGAGCTTGGCTTTGCTCCTGTGGGTAATTGCTTTAATATGTGGTCCAGCTCCTCTCACACTGTGGCTGGCTGCAGAGGGGAAAGTGTGTAATCGTGTTAGCTGGCTTCTCGCCTCGTAGCGTAGTGGATCAGAGCAGGAGAGAGAAATATGACAGATGGGGAGTGAAGATAAGAGCAGATGGAGGGTGCTCGTTCTGTAAAGGTGAAATATTCATTTCATTTTCAGTGGAAATTCAAAAATGACTGCTCTAACATTATGCTGGATCTACAAAATGGATACAATAATGACACACAGTTTAGCCAATTGAATGTACGTCTGTTGTTGACGTTCCATAATACACTTACGCTACATGGACAAAAGTATTGGGACACATGACCATTATACCAAGAGGGACTTTAATGACACTACATTTGAATCCATAAACTTTAATATGGAGTTGGTCCCCCTTTGCCGCTAGAACAGCTTCCACACTTCTTGGAAGACTTTCCTGTGTGAATTTGTGTCCATTCATTCCGTAGAGCATTTATGAGGTCAGGCACTGATGTTGGAGGAGAAGGCCTGGCTCACAGTCTCCATTTCAGTTCACCCCAAAGGTGCTGGATGGGATTGAGGTCAGGGCTCAGCGCAGGCCTTATCCAACCAGTGCAGGCCTCATGTCTTGCTTGGAGACTGTCATGCTGCAATAGAAAAGGTTCTTCCCCAAACTGTGTCCACGTAGTTGGAAGCATGGTGTTGTCCAAAATATCTTGGTCTGCTGAAGCATTAACACTGTCCTTCACTGCAAGTAAGGGGCCCAAACCCTGAAATTAAATACAGTAAAAGGGCGTGTCTCCACCCTGAACTACAATAACACTTTCTAGTTTGCACTAGATGTTGGACCATTGCTGTGAGGACCTGATTGCATTCAGTCATATGAAGTCAGGTAGTAATCTTGGATGATTAGTTCTGGATCACAAATTCCAGTCCAACTCATCTTAAAAGGTATTCGATGGAGCTCCATCACTCCAGAGAATGCAGTTCCACTGCTCCACAGCCTAATGCCGGTGTGTGTGTGTGTGTGTGTGTGTGGGGGGGGGGTACATCTCTAGCCAGCCCTTGCCATTAGACATGTTGACATTAGGTTTATGTGCAGCTGGTTCCTCCAGAGCATTTATGCCCAAACCATTCTACGAGCTGTTTGGGCATAAATGAACAGCTGTGTCAGCAACGGTTCCTTCTGCATGGACTCATGTACTTCTGGACATATATTTTAGCTTATGATATAGGCCTTCTCTACAATGAAAACTGATTTATCTCCAATTGTTTGGTTATATGCTTACAATTCAATACTTCTAAAATAAGATAACCCTTTACTAGTCCCACAGATTAATAATTTGCATTGTTACAACAACAATGTGAACAGCACAAGAGAAGAAAATAGAAGCAACATAACTGATGATTAAAGCTGTATATCAGTATAATATAAAAAGAACTGTACACTGCAAAGGGGGTCTATATATTTGAATGCAGTGTCACTAAAGTACCTGATGGTGTTATGGTTAGGTGTCCCAGTACTTTTGTCCATATAGTGTATATGTATGTATGCAGTGCATATCTTCAGATGCCTGGCAGCAAAAGACATCATAGAATAGAAATGCATAGAAATATCGCACCAGAGATATTGCACGTGTTGCAGGAGAAATACTGCACATGAAAGAACCACTCAGTATTAAAATGGCTAGGAATGTTTAAGGAAAATGGTAATATATTCTTCCACAAGTGTGAGTGTTATCAGAAAACAACATATAACTATATTACCATAAAACTCAAACTCAAATTGATGGGTCTTAAACTGGGATTTAAATAATCAATACTAGGGAAAGTCCTCATGAAAAGTGGAAGACTATTCGACAGTCTTGGAAAAACAATGAGAAAGGCTTGGTCTTTCTTGCTGTATGGCCTGGACTGTGGAATAGACAGGAGCGACTTATCAGATGATCTTAACTTCCTGGAGGTAAAATAGGCTTTTAGACAGTGAGTGATACAGCAACCAACTCTTAACGTTATCAGTGGAGTGATGTTTTTTGGAGAGATATGAGTTTTTCCTTAATGATTCCAATCTATAACCTGACCTGTATTTTGGACAAACTGCAAATGGGATAAATTTGTTGGCAAAACTGTGTGGTCCTCTTCAAATAACAGAGAGAAAGATTTGGTTATAACTTGTTTCAAAGATGAAAGTGCACATTTGCATGACAGTATTTGTTTATTTAGCAAAATTTAGGGAGGAGTCCAAAATAAAACCCACTGCATATTTATATATGTGTGAGTGTGTGTAGTTTTATAGAAAGGGCCCCATTTTTTATGTTTGAAATCAAAGGGGCTGAACAAAATAACCTCTTATTTTCATCCTGTTATGCAGTTAAGTCCTGTATACCTTCATAATAGTTAAACATCTCAAAAGAGCAGTCATCCACAGGCCTCAGTGGCAAATTAACCCTGCACTGTCATCACAATAACCTAATAGCTCAAACTGCTATGAGATATTATGTGATTGGACAATGGATCCCAAGGCAAAAGTATATAGAGACAATAAAAGAGGACCTAAATCTGAACCTAGGGGAATGCCACTGGTGAAAGTCATAACTGATGACTGAAAAGGTTCTATCATTATAGATTAGTTGAACCCAAAAGCAGTTTCTTGAAAACCCACCATTACTGCATTAAAGGTTGCAATAAATCAACAATTAAATGCATGTTCATGTGTGTATGTGTATGGGTTTCCATGCGTATGTATGTATGTGTGTTCATGTCTAAACATTGATCTCCCCCCTCATTATATCAGCGGTCACACCTTCAGAGTGGAATATAGTCCTCTTTTAAATAAAAATTTCTCTGATCTAATGAAACCTTTAGATCAGACACAGCTTTGCTCTGTGGGGGTTCTGATCATCCCACTGCTCTAAAGGAGATTTGATCTTACAAAGTCCTGCTGACATACACTGCCAACGCTGTTGTAGAATATTAACATTGCATTTCATCAGTCTTCTACATTGCGTTTCATTATAATTAAAAATTTTGTAAAGATTTGAGGTTTTTCTTGTTTTGTTGTTTCTTTGCTACATTTGGAGTACAAAACTGGGCTATTTTTGGTTCATAAGAAATGTTAGTATAAAAGGAGCTGTTTAGGTTGATACAAGGAAGGATGGTAAGGATAGAGTACGAATCCTTCAGTAAGTGGTTATATATGGAACAATGACAATTTGAATTATTAAACTGTTCTTTGCATGGTTCCTCTGTATGATGGTGGTTCTATATAGCACCAAAAAGAATTTTACTATTGTTATATGTCAAAGAACCTAATTGTAGAACTTTTTTAAACCTTTTGCTGAGTGTCTGGTTAGACAGTGAGGTCTAATTCTTGCTTGTCTGCATCATGGTTATTAATAAATGAATCATTACTTTTAATTCTGTTAGACTACTTCTCTGTGCAGCACTGATTTGTGACATTTTGATTTTGCAGTTTGATTTGTGACATTTATTTACTATTAGCACACAGCAACTTTGTATACTTTTTATCCTGAAATCTATTTACCTGCAGAGCATCATATTCCATATGTGTCAAACATGCAATATTTTCTCCTAGAAACAGTGAAATTCTGTTTGAAATGTGAGAAAAACTTCATTCATCTTGTTTCTGAAATTCATTTTTTTTTTTTACAGGTATAACAGATTATAAAAGAGTGGGTGTGTTTGTGATGCAGGGGTATGTGCCTTCTGAAACTCACCCCCAAAAAGTCTTTTACTGTTTGGAGCACAACTGATAGAACAAGCCACACAAGTTAGCTAGTAAAACGCTATCAGTACTGAAGGACAGTTTTGCATTGTTTATTTTAACAACATGTCAGATGTTCTCCACACACGACACACATCCAGATTGAGGGGCTAATGAAAGGCTTGTTCTTTGTCGGATGAGCAGATCATCGCCCCCTACAGGCAAGATTTGGAAGGTTTGGAAAAAACCTGTGCCTTACCATGAACAAATATTTTTCCATTACAAATAAAGTCACCCGTACCCGAAAGTGTGCTGCAAGTTTCACGCCATCGCAGTTCAGGTGAGCCCGGTCTCACGAGTTTTCCTGCAGCCATCATGAAATACAATTTAAGCAAAATACAAGCTCCAATCACGATTTAGGCCTTTTTTTCGTGCTGGGACAACACTTCACTACCCAGACAGTAGGAGAGAAATAATGAGTTGAATCCTTACCTAAGCCTTAACCTTACCCTAACCCTAACCTCAACCTAACCCTAACCCTAACCCTAACCTTAACCTAACCTAACCCTAACCTCAACCTCAACCTCAACCTAACCCTAACCTTAACCTTAACCTCAACCTCAACCTCAACCTCAACCTAACCCTAACCCTAACCTTAACCTTACCCTAACCCTAACCTTAACCTAACCCTAACCTTAACCTAACCCTAACTCTAACCCTATCCTCAACCTAACCCTAACCTTAACCTAACCCTAACCCTAACTCTAACCCTAACCTCAATCTAACCCTAACCCTAACCTAACCCTAACCTTAACCTAACCCTAACCTCAACCTAACCCTAACCTTACCCTAACTCTAACCTTAACCTAACCCTAAACTTAACCTTAAACTAACTGTAACCTTAACCTAACCTTAACCTTAACCTAACCTTAAACTTAAACTTAAACTTAAACTTAAACTTAACCCTAACCCTAACCTTAACCTTAAACTAATTGTAACCTTAACCTAACCTTAACCTAACCTTAACCCTAACCCTAATCTTAAGCCTAACCCTAACCCTAACCCTAACCCTAACCTAACCGTAAGAGTCACCAGTTAGCGCAGATACTGGTGATTTAACGCAGTGCGCATGAAAATATTTCGGGTAGTGAAACGTTGTCCCAGCACAAAAAAAAGCCCTAAATCGTGATCGGAGCACGTATTTTGATTAAATTGTATTTCATGATGGCTGCACGAAAACTCGTGAGATCGGGTTGGTTCAGGTACTGCACGGCTCCCGTACACCTGTGGAAAAGTGCCTTTAGTTTGCTTCCACATTCAGCCCAAAATTTCTCAGGGTTGTCCCCAGACATCATTACCCTGGCTTCAGAAAAATACTAGTTTCATAAGGGACATTTAAGATCTCATTGCTTTCTCAGAAAATCAATTTTCTGAAGGACACCTCATGCTTTTCTGATATGTTTCGGAACCTTTTAAAATAAATACTTTGATTTCAATCTCCTCTTGGCTCTTAAGTGGAGTTTAGGCCGAAGTCAGTGGTCTTTCATTAATACAGTATTGATACCTGTTTAAATTGTCTTGAAATATAAAAACATTGGTGTAACAAAAGACCTTTGAATAATCAGAGGTTGTAATTGGGTTCTTTGGATGATGTGAACAGAATTAAAGGTCATTTCATTACATTCTACTACAAATCTGAAGTGCTCCAAAGACTATAGGCGTAATAAAGATAATTGGGTAGGTATAGTGGAGATAATGGCATGAATATACTAACAAGGAAAAATATCCTGATGGGGTGTCCAGTGAAACAGAGAAACCTGATCACTGCTTCCTATTCCTGACTCCAAGTGGCATTTATTTGACGTTATACTCATGACAGAGGAGGCAGAGAGCAATTTGGAGCAATTGACTGGAATAAGCCAGTTTTGTAATGTCATAAAATGTCTACATTCATAAAATGCCCAGTTACCTGGAATTTGGTCCTGAACACACTCCACAGGACGGAGCAAGAGTGGGAATAAAATGAAGTGAGAAATAAGGGGTAGTATTTTATGAGATTCCCCCGAGGGAAAACGCTTCACAGGCAGATAGTTAGGCGTCACTGTCTACTCATCCACTGCAGACAGCATAACACACACGCTTCTTCCCACCCATGCTCACGTAGCTGTTCAGTGTTACATAATACCCTCAATACAATTTTATATAACCACTGTAAGGTGTTTTTCCACTCGACATATACAGTCTTATGCAATCGTTTAGACACCCCAGGTCAAAATACACATGTTGCTCAGTTAACATACTCACTTAAGGGGAGCAAACTTGTGGCATGTGGCATTATCTCCAAATTTTAGTGTGCAGTTTATGGTTATTGTAGTACATTATGTTTAGTTTACTGTGTAAAAACGTTATTTTAAATTTGCCTTGTTTGTTTTTTTTTTCTTTTTCCAGTAAACAATTATAGTACATGAAATCAGGCATAAAAATGAGAGAAGTGTGTTCTCTTATTTTCATTTAGAAAATCAATAAAAAAATGTTTTCATGAGGAAAGTCCATGTTTTTTTCACTGTATCTTTACTGTAGTATTTTTATATATATATTTCAATATAATATACCAAGATATTAGATTTACCAAATAACAATGAACAATTATGTTAACAATTATGGCGCGTAAAATCAGGCATAAAAATGAACGAGAAACAAAAACTGACACGATGGTCAGACTCAATACAAGTTCACTCAAAAGAACAACAAAGGAACATCTAAGCATAATGATTGACTGACAAATCCTGTTGGTCCTAACCCAAACTAAATACCAAACCTCTGCCCCCAAAACCCAATCACAAAACACATACACTTAGTCCTGAGTACACCGGCAGCTGAATAAACTCAAACCCGGTGTACTCAGGATATCAAAATAAAAGTCACAACACTGAAAACCCCCAACTTAAACAAAAAGCGACCTCTGGCGACTGCTGTCGAGACCTGACAATTTTCATTCAGAAAATCAACAAAATGTTTAGTTTGATGAAGGAGGTCCAGGTTTTTCCACTGTATCTTTAACAGAGTATTTATAATATATTCAGTTCCAATATTTTATACCTATATATTACTATTTTTTTAGAAAATAAACAATTGTGTATAAAATCAGGCATAAAATGAGAGGTGTGCTTGCTTATTTTTATTTAGAAAATCAATTAAATGTATATTTTATCCATGTTTTTCCTCTATTATACCAAGCTTACCAAGACATTCTGGACAACGCTATGCTTCCAACTTTGTGGACCCAGTTTGGGGAAGAACCTTTTCTATTCCAGCATGACTGTGTCCCAGTGCACAAAGC
>JBBIGA010056413.1:0-12649 GCA_037576975.1 Alestes dentex
TTGAGTTTATTCTGATGTTCACTTGTGTTTTTGCTGGCAGAAAGAAACCCACTGCTGATATAAACAGATTCAAACAACTTTCTTAGGTGCCTAAGACTTTTGCACAGTACTGTATGTCGCTCTGGAAGAGAGCGTCTGCTGTAAGCTGTGAATGTAAATATATTCGTTTTGAGAGAAACAGTAATGCATCCTACTCACTGTCTCTGCAATCCTTCCTCACAGCTTCGTCCCTGGACTGGTGCACTCCAGGGATCAACTACAGCTTCCGCGACAGAGAGGCGGTGCAGGCCGGTAGCCCTGCCCGTGCGGTTGTGCTAGTGATATTCCTGCTGCTGGCCGTGGGGGTGGTGGTCTTCCTCCTCATGCACTGGCGCCCCAAACTGCCCTCCTTCCCCTCCATCAAATCAAACGGCTACACCAAAGTGGAGAAGGAGCCCTCCTTCACCACCGCCACCCTCAGGGACAGCATTCAGACAGAGTACTGCGATAAGGACGAGGACGAAGAGGGGGGTGACGACAGCGAGGACGAGATCGTGTACATGGGGCGGGACGGGGTGGTTTATAAGAAATTTAATTATGGGCTTTTAGACCAGGAGGAGGAAGACCTGGAGATGGAGTTCGACGATTCCATCTACGCTTTCAGATGAAGTGTGTGGGACTCTTTTCGAGCACTTTTCCAGTTGTGTTTGTCTGCCAGAAAGGTATTTATTCCAAGTGTATTGAAGAGAATGAGGAGCCAGTAAGAATGGATATCACGTCAATAAAAAGAACTGATTTTAGAAAACCGTGCAAGCACTTTACTGGAGCGATACTTTATTGAAGCTGCTGTTCAGGCCCAGTCTGGGAGCTGCACAGACCAAGGACAGTGGGGGATTTGGGGTGGGGGGGTGGGGGGGATTATATAAGGCCTCTGTCAGGAAGAGGTTCAGGGACCTTCTGGTTGTTGGCTCGCCTCTTACACCACCAGCTGTTATCTGATGCCTCAAACAGTAAAGATTCTCTTTCCACTATCAACCAATGGTCATAGTAATGTATGATGATGCAATTATTATTCCTAACGTATACACAGTATGCAAGTGTTTTTTCACCCTTGGTCAAATTGGATGTTTTTAATTGATTTTCTATGGGAATAAGGGCACTATAATGCACTTGCAATTACTATTTCTGTGCTGAGTTTTATTGGGAGGAAAAGTTATGGCACATTTTAGATTTGTTTTCACAAGATGTTAAACGTTTTTTCCCCCCTAAATCTCATTCTTCTCACACGGTGATGAGAAATCAGTCTTTTCAGCACTTCACGTTAGCAGATCACGTTAATTACCTCTTATTAAACAGTAGCAGACAATGCTTACACATGTCTGGTTGTGGCTGGGAGTGGCATCTGGCAATTCTGGGTTACAGCTGAGCTGGAGAGTTCAAAACCAGTTGCCCTAGGGGATGAATTCAGTGGCGTGTCAGATGATGATCCATCACAGCACTATTAAAGATTTCTAATGGTGATGAAGGCAGTTTTCTCTTAGACGTGACTGAAAACGATGTTTGGTCATTTTTTCGGGATGGCCTCAGCATCATATATGAATGCAGTGATTCTCAAAAACCATGCTCAGTGATATGCTTGGTCTCAGTATCTTTTTTTAAATGATTTTGATTCCAAAATTCTCCAAAAACAACAAATGAGCACAGCAACCAGACGAGGCCCAAAGGACTGAAAAATCAATATTTAACCTAACTGAAGGCTACATTTTTGAACGACCTCTTGCTTAATTCTCTAAAACTGTGATAAGCTTTCAGTGCTAGTGCCATGTTACACCATGTAGACCACAGTATGACCACTTCTGCCCGATTTCCAAGCTAGAAAAGGTGAAAAATAGTGAATTAGCTGCTCTTCCATCATGCACATACATTATATGAACCAAAGTATTAGGCCCCTTACTTCCAGTGAAGGTCAATCTTAATGCTTCATCAGACCAAGACATTCTGGACAACGCCAGGCTTCAACTTTGTGGACCCAGTCTGGGGAAGAACCTTTTCTATTCCAGCATGACTGTGCCCCAGTGCACAAAGCGAGCTCCATAAAGACGTGGCTGTTGCTTTCTAACTGAAGCTATGCTCTCTCCCGATTTTCCAGTCAGAGAAACTGATGAAAGAAATCAACACACAAAGTCAACTACACTGTAAACTTTCTGTGAGGGAGCTTCGGATGCATTGAACAGTTCAGACATCTGATCATCACCACCACTCTGAACAATTCTGACTCAGTATTTCACATAAAACCAGACTGAATGAAAGACATTTTTTAGAGAAAATGGATTTGCTTTAGGATACAAGTATTATGTGGCAAACAGATCCATAAGGACAAACATCCCATAATGGAAATACCATAGTTACTATAGTTTCAAGAGATGCTCACTCTTGTACCAGACACCCACTCAGTAAGAAAAATACAAAAAAGTAATAAGTAACAGGCAAAGACAGACTTGAGTTTTCACAACTTTATTGACAGAATATCTGAGAGACAAGCTGATGCTGGACAGATTGTGTTTGACAGATTGCTTCGCTGAGGCCCACAGCCACAGATGTCTCTTTTAAGCGATACGTTTCTTTAACATGTAGCTACAGTCATTTTCCCTGTTTTCAGTACTAACAGCTGCCCGGGGTTTTACCGGGTTA
Source organism: Alestes dentex (assembly GCA_037576975.1). NCBI lineage: Eukaryota > Metazoa > Chordata > Actinopteri > Characiformes > Alestidae > Alestes > Alestes dentex. The sequence continues at coordinate 2,671 of JBBIGA010056413.1, forward strand.
GAAATGCATTGTTTTGACTAAACGATCTTCAAGAAGCCGGATCAGATGAGACGATTAGGAACAGTGGGAACAGAAGGGACTCTGACCTTTGTCATCCTAACAAAAACCTTGTATCTCCTAAATGCTAACTCTCTAGGGGAAGGTAGGGGAAGGTGGGGGTGGACCATCTTTGATCCATTTGGTGCAAAATGCTCACAAAATGTGAAGGACAGCCAAACAAAATGCTAACACTTCAGTGTAGGAGGACATTTCCATTATCTTCTAATGCTCTTACTGAGCTCTTCAAAACCAATAACTGGTAATGAACTGGGCACTCATTACTAATTACTGACCTGGAGTTAGTAATCCTTTGCGTATCGCTTATTAAAATAAAAACATCCGACCAGAGACATTTCTGGCGGTTCATTAACACAGCTCTTGCAGAACCCTGACTAAAGCCTGTATAGCAGAAGAGAAGACTCATCTACTATGTGTTAACTAGAAATCAGTTTAAAATAATGGATACATTTGTCTTAATTGAATTTTAAAAAATATTCTATCCAATATTATATTGAATACTCAAATGTCCTATAAGAATGCAAAAGGCCAATAATAATGGGTAAAATTCATATTCTTACAGTTTCATTGTAAAATATGAGTTTGTTGCTCAATCTGGCAAGTTGCTGGTTGTTTGAAATGCAATTAAAATGGGAGAGTGAATGTTCAACCACTGCCCTCTCTTGACAGAGAATATTCAGCTTGTGAGGCACACCAGCCAGTTTCTCAATCATGGTTTCCGTTGTCTTACGCATTTATGATCCACTATCAGCAAATATTAGTCGGAGCCCCATATAAAGAAGCCCTACAAGTCGATCTATCAGAATCAACAGAAAATTAACACATTATGAAACAATGCAGAAGATTGTAATGTATGCTGGGAAATGTTTATTTCACTCTTAATTACTGCTTCATAAAGTAGTAATGAGTAGCCAGTTAATTACCCTCTACTGACTTGATTGAGGCTTAAGAGCCGTGATTCTGATGAACCTCTACACTGAAGTGTTGCCAACAAAGCTTTGATATATTACTGAACATGAAAAACAAAACCGGGCAAACGTATTTTCCGACAAAAACTGAGGAAGACACAGATGCTGTGTGCCGCCGGCTCCAACAGTCGTCACGAGTTGGTGCTAACACTGACTCGAAGGAATACGAAGCTGGGCTTTATCTATTTACCTTTTTATATTTAAGGCACTGTACCACACCACATACATCAACACACCAGTCCTGATTTTAGGACAAACTCTTGTGCAATAACAAGTTCATTACTTTATCCAGGCAACTATCGGCTTCCCACGATAGTGAAGATGGCAGACATGAACACAACAGTGAAACGATAATCTGAGGCACGCATTTTCCTCTCTTTAAGCAGTCAAGTTTCAGTCAAGTTTTGATCTAAACAAGCACAGCTCATTTCAGAAATATATAACAGGAACGACCAGAAGGTTCAGACAGATCTGTCAGCCATATTCACGTGTATAACAGTTGTGGTCATTTTGTGACTGTGAGTTTCACAAGAAACACCTATGATTTGCCAGGTTTTTGGTGTAAAGTCAATTTCTCCTGGAATCATGTCATGGCAGGACATCAGGCAAGGAATTTATAGGGCTGTCCTGTCAAGTGACTAAAATCATGAAATGTGATGAATGCACTATTTTGTCAATTAACATAATTTGCCTTATGTGTTCAAATCTGATCCTAAAGAACATTTTAATCCTATTTAAAAGCAGTGCAATTTACTATCGCTACCAGCGGGCAAAAAAAGCTTTTTCTACAATAAATAACATCATTTTCATCGCATGGACGCGAGGTTCGGATAAACTGAACATTAAAATCTTGCAATTTCCTTTGGGTGAATTTTATCACTGGCTTCCACTGAGAGCAGCAATTAGTGTGTATCATATATATCATATATACAGGCAATAGCTCCAACTCCTCCGTGATTGCAGCATCTCGCTCTCATTCATACAGCTTGTGAATTCTCATCACAGCGGAGGCTCTGCAGCAGCTGTTGCTTTTGTTAGTTTGCTGCTTGTTGATTTTTTCCACTTAAAAAGCTGTAGTTGAAGGAGAGAGCTACCATCACCGATTCCATCATAGCAACAGTAAGACCATGAGCAGTTGGGCTTCGGGCTGTATTACTACAGGCAGTAGACATTTTACAGCCCTGACTGATATATGTAAGAAAATCCTGAAGGCCAATTATGTTGACCGTTGTGTTTATGAGCGACAGGAATGGGGAAAAAATAAATTACTTAAAAGGGAACAGCTCCATCATCTATATTTACATACAAACATTTATACAACTGGATGGCAAGTCTTAAATATGCATAAGACCATCACAATTCTTTTGAAAAAATATGAACAGCAGAAAATTGACATTAAGTCCACATGGACTGTTTAATCTGTTAACTGTGTGTCTCCGGTCCTAAGACAGCTTCTCCGTCTGTTTTGGAATCTATTTTGGGAATATCAGCCTTCCAGCTCAGCTCAGCTCATCTGGTATAATATAATGAACTGATTTTACAGAGTCTTCCAGAGGGGACTCCCTAGTTGCTAATGAACCAAGCGATAGCTGACTGCACGTGAGAATGAGTTCCATACTCCAGGGATCTGGCACACAGTGTGATATGAAGGTCACAGAAGAACCAGCCTAAACAAGTGCCACTGTCTGGAAAGTTTCACGGATGAGAAGTCCTTCACACAGACTTTCCTTTCTTCAAAGAAATACTCCAGCATTTTTCAAGCTAATCTCTTTGTGCTGCATCTGTATATATGGTGGCATAAATAAAAATAAATAGTCCTTTTAGCATGTTATTACAAGCTGTTATGATGTAATTATGAAATAAACTTTTTGGGGTTACGAGAAAGATATCAACTGTGAGACACGTGAGAAAGTATCATTATTATGAGACGTAGCCAAAATTGTCACACGTCAGAACTATTAGAGAACATCCACTATAATTACCGCTTTGTAATTATTGTAATTGAGAACATTTCTTATTTTTGCAATATAGTTTGTTCCAAAAATGATGAACTGTATTAATAAGATGTTTTACCATAATTATAAGATGTATCTCATAATTTAAAGAATACTTTGATACAAAGGCAGCAAAGGCATCATAGTATTGCACGCTGGACAATAATTTTGCATTTCCCTGCACGTGAAAAATGTGAAGAAAACCTGTGGACTCATTTTCAGTGATAGGCACTGAAACCTACAAGAGATACTAATGGGAAGAGGCTCCAGCACCTGATCACTGGCTTTTATTATAGGCTTGTTATGAATAAGTGGGTCTGCTGTTCATTTCTAGATGTAGTACAGATATGACCAAATATTTTGACATGCTACAGATGCAGCAGACAGAGATCAGGGTGAAAATGCTTTAACTGGCCAGTTCTTTTAATGCACCCGTTTAAACATTCCTCTGTGACAAACACTGGAACCCTACGCCCTACAAGTTCACCCTGCAATCAGTGCCAGCACCACTCAATAGTGCCAAACTGCCATGTAAACCTTTCTGTAAAATGGTATAGTACCCCAATTTTTTTTTTAATGCATATGTTACAGTGGCTGCACCCCAAGAGCATAGAAGTTGGGACACGACAGGCGAGCGATGGGGTCAGTTCAGTGACCGTTTTGGATCTGATTGCTTGTTGTGGATATAGACATGCTGAAAAAGTTGTCCTCTTTCAGTTTCAAGTGTTCAGGCAAATCCAGCTTCCTCTTTGCTTCTTCAATGTCATTATGAATTGCTGCCTTCAATTCCTCTGCAAAACACAGAACACAGAAGATTGCACAGAATCCCTGAGTTACTATCAACTGAGTGTGTATAGCTCTCCAAATCAGGAGTTTGGACGCGTGTGCAGTCACCAACTGTGTAAGTGTGCGACCGTCAATCTAAAAATCTTGTGACTCTTCCCATGGCCAGCATGTTGACGACCTATTTTAATGGGAAGGAGTTCCCTCAGACACGAGACATTATTGTCACAATTAATCGAATCGTATACACTCGACTGGTAACTGCAAATATTTAATTTTACTTCATAAACAAACATAGGTGCAGTGAGATCCTGCTGGTGTGGGTTTTCTCTCTTAGTGATGCTCACAAAAGCGATTTGAGTCTGGGAAAGTGAGTGTTAGGTGCATTAAAACTTCCACTGAAACGGAAATGAGTATTGTTGTAGCGGACCTAATCGTAAGCAAAGACTACTGACACTAACATTAAGCCTTTTCCATTAAAATGCACATTTAAACTACTTGTACAGAGCGAACGTTTGAACCATTATACACTGAGACACAATGTATTTGTGGTGTTTTTACGAGTATGGGTTTAAGGGTATCTAATAAAACAAATAAAGCTCATGGAATGGTCAAACTCTCTGATATTTATCTTATCCTAGTATGTTAACTTATAGATGTTTAGTGTGTTATTGGTCTAAGAGTCTGCATAACTCGTATCCTTGTTTATTTATAACAGTATAAAGTATTTTCTGGTTTGAATTCTGTAGAAATCATATTAGATAGCTGAATTATAATTATTAGATAGTAATAATCATTATAGTGATGCACATAAGGCTTGTCTAATTAATCCAGTTTTGCCTACAAAATAACTCTCAATACAACAGTTTATTTATTAAATGCTATGCAGAAGCCACCATAGGTAGATAAGGGTCTGCTGCCTCTCCACCCTTCATTTGAAAAATTACAGCTACTGTACTACAGCTACCACACCCTTGCTACTATACAAATTCCAATACATATTGATGTACAAACAAACATAAATCATAATGACAATCACTGCATACATAGCTGTAATAACATTCGACTTTCTCTACAGCTGATGACTTTGCTGGTGACAGAAACACTGAACTCGCCCAGGTCATCAATATGGCAGACGGCTCTCACATAATGTCACATGAAACTCATGGACAAAGGGGTGAGTGTGAACAGGGTCATGTGTCTTACCAAGCGAAGAGAATCCTCTTTCTGGGCGAATGTAGCCCACCATGACCACACTAAGTATCCGACCGTAGAAGTCCTCTTTGAACTTGTGGATCAGATGTGTTTCCTGTCACGAATATGACCAAAAGGAATGAACAAATAGGCTAAGCACAGTGTACAATAACGTAGTGATGCAGTCTGCACACAATTAAGAGCAAAACACAACCCGCTGACGAACGGCTGCACAGCTCACACTTTCACACAAATGACTATCATCAGAACTAAACCAAAGGAAAATAAATACTGTAATTTGTGGGTGCCCAGATTGAGGCCTGAGAAACCCTCCTTCCCCAGCCAGTGGGAGGAGAACATACTTTTTTTTTCATGCGTGAAAACTATTTCTTCTCTGAATTTAAATGCAAGACAGTGTGTCCAGAAACTCACTGGAGTTCACTGGAATATAAACATGTATACTGTAAAATGCAAAAACCTAAGAGTAGCAAATTGCTACCTGGCTGGTTTCTCTCTATGGCCCCTTAGACCACCAAAAATATAACATTCTGGGCCCACAAGATAATTATATTTTGGGTACCCCTGTTGTATCAGGATCATTACTTTTATCCATAGATACATGTGACATTCTTCTTTTCTTTTCACTGCTACGCTAATACTGAAATCGTATCATGGATCATCCACAAACTGAGTCTCACCATTGATTTCTTTGTGTTTTTATAGTAGGGGTTCCAGCCGATGCTCATCACCATCTTGTGAATGTCTCCGTTGTCCACCTGTGCCCAGCCATAGTAGATGCCTGTGATGATGTCAGCAGGGAGACTGTCCACCACGGACTCTGGGAAGTTTGCTGTGGAAGAGATGAACAGCATGGGTTAAAATCTCATAGTCTCTTTTAAAAAAACACTTCACAGGTTATTAATTTTAATCTGTTCTAACAAAGCCTGTTGTGTTTCACAATGAGCCAGGGCTTGCCTAAACATCAGTTCACAAGGTCTTGGCTTCCTTATCACCAGGCACCCTTAATCTACGACCTTCCTGGAGGCTTAACCTGTCAGCACAACTGTAGACTCTGAACTGGACTTGATGGAATTAAAATTAGCTAACACCAAAACTTTGTCAACCCCAAACCAAAATTCAAATGTACATGCATTTATTAAAACAATGCATATTCATTTAAGGCAGATACTGTAAAATAATGTACTGCAGTGTAATCATTCAACATGAGACCTATATACACGTATAGCAACAATTACTACTAAATGAAAGACATTAATATTAATGGTACAATAGCATACTACACAATGTGGCTGATTTTCAGTAGACCAAGGACTTTGAAGCTGGGAGCCACAAGACCTGCCCACACCTACTAGGTAAACATGAGTGACACAGGGAATGCTGAGTGCTGAAACACTGATTGGCTTTACAAGTCACTATGCCAAGCTGATTTAGACACCATCAATGAACTGGACAGCGTTAGACTAACATACGTTCCACTCGGTTTCCTAATTTGGCAAAGTTTTGGCTTGAGATCTACTGTAAATGCAAACTACTCATGACTGGATTTCTTTCAGACAAATGTTTAAACAGTGGAGATGAGACACCACGTTCCAGCAACACTATCCAATGACAGTAAGAATTAAAATAAACAGATCTAAACTATTAGTCCTAGTCAAGAGCATGGAATGATCTAACCTGAGTATTGGAGTGGTTGTAGGTGATATACTTGATCCGTTTTATAGATAAAGAGCAATGCATCAATTACATAATGTCCATAAACTAGAGTGGTCAGCGTTTGTTGATTCAGTTTTCAGAGTAAGCTTACATTAATTCACTTCATTAATGCTAACCATCAAATCACCTCATACATAAAATTCTGTGATATATGTACTATACGGACAAAAGTATTGGGACGCCTGAGCATTACCCCAACAGCGACTTTGATGAAATCGCATTCAAATACATAGACTTTAATATGGAGTTGATCGCTCTTTGCAGCTATAACAGCTTCCACTCTGCTTGGAAGGCTTTCCATAAGGCTTGGAGTTTCTGTGGGAATTTGTGCCCATTCATTTATGAGGTCAGGCTCACGATCTCTGTTCCAGTTCATCCCAGAGGTGCTGGATGGGGTTGAGGTCAGGGCTCTGTGCGGTCAGGTCAAGTTCTTCCACACCGAACTCCTCCAGCCACGTCTTTATGGAGCTCGCTTTGTGCACTGGGGGCACAGTCATGCTGGAACAGAAAAGGTTCTTCCCCAAACTGAGTCCACAAAGTTGAAAGAATGGTGTTGTCCAGAATGTCTTAGTCACACATCAATTACGTAATGGCCATAAACTAGAGGTGTCACTGTTTGTTGAATCAGTTTTGTCAGTACGTTTAAACGCTTTATTAAAGCTACATTTGATATCACGTCATTCATATGGATACTGTACATGGGAAATATCGCGATATGTTATCCTTTGATCAGTATGACTGAGGTCTGTGTTACCTGTGGGGATTCCAAGCTCTTTGCTTCCTCTTCCAAACCCTCGTACCACCGGTCCTCGGCAAAAATACGGCAAAACCCTCATGTCCACTGTGAACCGACGACCAGAGGCTGAAGTGGGTCTGTAGACCAGCTAAGGAGGCTGAAAAGCCCCTGTTTCTGGAGAAAGCAGTGGTGACCCAACTGATCCTTTTAGATCTCCCGGCTCAGGGCCGTGTAACCAAACAAAAACACGAAAACTGAGCCGTCAGGGTTAAATTAAACACACTGCCCGAAACCGGGAGAGTTTAGAAGACTTTAAAAAGCATTCAAATTAACAGGACGCGTGTTCAGTCTCTCCTCAGACTTATATACTCGTCGACACACACGGAACCCCGACCTTCGCCTGTCTCGCTCTTTCTCTCATATTCAAAATAAAAGCCCTCCTTCAACCGTGTTAGGTAACTTCACAATAAAAGTCCTCAAACTCTGTCTGAAAATGAATGTTCTTCACGACGTTTAGGTTAACTTAATAATAATAATAATAATAATAATAAATAATAATAATAATAATAATAATAATAATAATAATAATAATAAAACAGCAAACGACAACAACAATACTAAGGACAACAACAATAATAACAACCTAATACAATTATAGAATAACAACATAATAAAATAATAATAATAATAACATTTGTTCTTTAAAATGTCTTGAATAGTTGCAAAAGAAAAGTCCTGCACAAACACAGAATAGCTTTAAAATAAAAACGGAAAAACTTCACAGAATGAGGTGAACAACTTCATAATAAAAGCAGAACTTACAGCGTCATCTAGCCATACTACACAGTTAAAGTTTTCATTTGTTATTACTTGATTGGACAGATACAGTAAACCCTCGCTTATTGGGGATGTTACATTCCAATAGCACCTGCTTATAGTGAAAAAAAGTGACGTTGTGATGTGGTAAAAAAAATGCATAAATATGCCTATTTTTTATAGTGTAAACCCTAAATATGCCCCCAAATGGTGCTCCAAAAGCACTTTAATTTCATTTTAAACTCACTACCCTTAAAGAAAATGTAAAGATAAACCCATATCCGTACTGTACAGTTTACACTGAACTCCCGCAGTGCTAGAATGTAAATACCGATGTTACCCCTGTATAGACTGTACTGTAATTCATGCACAAACCTTTGGTATAAGCAGGTAACTACAGTAATAACTGAGTTTAATTTACAGTAATAAAAATACAGGGCTTTAAGAAGAACAAAACGAAAACCACGAGAACACTCAGAGAAACACTCGAGACGCTCCACAGGGGAAACTCTGGACTGCAGCTGCGTCACAGGGCAGCAGCCAATCAGCAGCAAGGAGAAACAGACAGCATTCTCAGATTGGCTACTTTCAAACCTCCCGTCTCTGAGTCCAGCGGCATTTCAGCATCCCAGGACGCCTTTCTTTGTGATCTCTAGACAGTACCAAAAAAATGTAGAACGCGGAGCAACTGAACGACTGAAGCTGCGACTGCTGAACCGCATAAAAGCGGGGGGTTACTGTACACACACACACACACACACACACACACACACATACATTGTAGATCCATATTGAAAACACATATGGAATGATGCAGTAAACAAAAAAGAGTGAAACAAACCAGAATTTGTTTTATATTTTAGATCAAAGTAGCCACATTTTGCTTTGATGACAGCTTTGCACACTCTTGGCACACTCTTCTTCTTCTTTAGATTTACACTCTTCTTTCAGTCAGGTTCATGAGGTAGACATCTGGAATAGTTTTCAGTGGACAGGTGTGCCTTGTCAAGAGTTAATTAGTGGGATCACATCGGAACATCAGCAGTGTGAATCAGGCCTTCAAGGTCAAATTGCTGCAAAGAAGCCACTTCTGATGAAGGGGAGCAAGAACTGTTTGGGTCAGGAAACATAAGGAATGGACCCTAGACCTGAGGAAATATTGACTTTGGTCTGATGATGTCTTTGTCAGACACAGAAAAGGTGAGCATGGTGGAGGAAGTGTGATGGTGTGGGAGTGCGAGAGCTATTTGACCAAGAAGGAGAGTCATGAAGCACTGGCTCTGATGACCTGGCCTCCACAGTCACCCGACTTAAACTCAGCTGAGATGGTTTGCGACTGCAGAGTGAAGGCAGAGCCTCCACCAAGTGCTCAGCATTTCTGGGAACTCCATGCCAGGTCAAAACCTTATGAATCTGAAAAAAACCCCAAAACAAAACAAAACAAAAGGTGGCTACTTTGAAGAACCTAAAATATAAAACATATTCTGGTTTGTTTGACTCTTTTTTGTTTACTGCATAATTCCATGTGTTCCTTCATCTTTTTGATGTTTTCAATATTAATCTACAAATGTAGAAAATAATAAAAACAAAGGAAAACCACTGACTGGTGGTGTATTATGTATATGTATATATATGTGTGTGGGTGCATGCATATATATACACACCCATACATATATATGGGTGTGTATATATACACA
>JBBIGA010056434.1:0-12649 GCA_037576975.1 Alestes dentex
CACACACACACACACACACACACACACACACACACACACACACACACATACACGCACACACACACACACACACACACTCACACACACACACACACACACACACGCATAAACCGCATTCCCAGTCAAAACGGATCACCCAAAGGTCTTCCTGCATCATAACAGTGCCTTATAACACTCATCTATTTTATAAACACTGCAGCACACTGCCTCACACTGCCTCACACTGTCTCACACTCCCTCACACTGTCTCACACTCTCTCACACTGCCTCACACTCCCTCACACTCCCTCACACTCTCTCACACTCTCTCACACTCCCTCACATTGTCTCACACTCTCTCACACTGCCGCACACTGCCGCACACTGCTGCACACTCCCTCACACTGCGTCACACTGCCTCACACTCCCTCACACTGTCTTACACTGCCTCACACTGCCTCATACTGTCTCACACTCCCTCACACTGCCTCACACTGTCTCACACTGCCTCACAATGCCTCACACTCTCACACTGCCTCACACTGCCTCACAGTCTCACACTGTCTCACACTGTCTCACACTCCCTCACACTGCCACACACTGTCTCACACTACCTCACACTGTCTCACACTCCCTCACACGGTCTCACACTCCCTCACACGGTCTCACACTCCCTCACACTGCCGCACACTCCCTCACACTGCCTCACACTGTCTCACACTGTCTCACACTCCCTCACACTGCCTCACACTGTCTCACACTGCCTCACACTGTCTCACACTGCCTTACACTGTCTCACACTCCCTCACACTGCCGCACACTGTCTCACACTGTCTCACACTGCCTCACACTGCCTCACACTCCCTCACACTGCCTCACACTGTCTCACACTGCCTCACACTGTCTCACACTCCCTCACACTGCCTCACACTGTCTCACACTGCCTCACACTCCCTCACACTGCTTCACACTGCTTCACACTGTCTCACACTCCCTCACACTGTCTCATACTACGCGGTAGGGCTGGTGTGAGTCTGTAGTTTCTATGAAGCACTTCTTGCTATTGTCTTCACTCCGTCTGAGCCACCCCTTACTGGTCAGAAGATATTGTGGGTCCTGCCGACCTGGAAATGTGACCTTTTCTGTAGAAGCCTCCACCTCTGGGCAGGAAGCTGCAGACTATATGGAATGCATTGTCTTAAACAGGCCGGGCAGGTTTACACACAAACAGCTTGGTTTCAGGAGATAATCATTCCGGCATGAGGGCTTTCAGAGCGTAAACATGTCAGAACCTACCCCAGCTTCACTTCAGTAATCACATACAGTACTGTGTAAAAGTCTTAGACACCTTTGCAAATTGTTTAAAGCCATTTTTTCCCTGTGTGTGATTATTAATGTCTTTCTGCCAGTGAAGTTAACAGTAGAATAAATCCAAACAAACCAGAAAGCAGTAAAAAGTATCAGGATTAGTTCTGTGTGTAAAAGTTTTTTTGATACTGTGTGAGCTGGTGAGGAGAACACAGGTTCGGTTCCAGATTCCTCCTCGGTTCCTCCAGCCATTGTTTGGATTGTGAAACTCCATCAGCAGCTCCTGATTTGATTTAATGAAGGACTGATCGAGTCAAACCAGGTTTCTGATGAAACTACAATAATACTGGACTTCCACAAGAACTCACTGATATACTGAACAGAACATCACTGTTTATAGTGTTATTTGTATTTATTTTTTCATTTTATTTACTATATATAGTTGTATTAATGTTAAACACTCACTGCGCTTTTAAATAGTTTTAAAATATCATTTTCACAGATGCCTAATACTTTTGCACAGTACTGAATATACTGAACACTGAAATATTACAGACACTAGAGAGCATTGTACTTACCTCTAAACTGTAATTATCTATTTATAGTTCTTTCTTGTCTTGTCGGATTTGATCATCAAGGCATTCTGGGTATTAATTTTTATTTTCATTCTAAACACGCTGTCAAATCGAATTTAATTCTGAATATTAATTTACTATGGCTTCATTTTAGATATTCATTTTAGTAGGACTTGGTTCTGTACATTCATTTTATTAGAACTTTATTCTGGACATTAATGTTACGGATATTCATTTCATTAAAATACATTTTAAACAATATTTGAATTAGGACATATTAAGTAAAACAATTTTAACTTCACTAGAACTTTATTCCGAATAATGTTTTGGTTATAACTAACATGCATCTTCATTTCATTAACATTTCATTCCGAACTGTATTTTTATTGTGACTATTCTGGATAGTACATTTATTATAACTTCATATGACATTATTCATAGTCCTATTTTTATTATAACTAACATGCATATTTATTGTATTCATTCCATTCTGAACAAAATTTCTATTTTACCCATTCTGGATATTACTTATTTTTTTCAGATCTTAATTCTTGATTGGTTTTATTCACCTTTCTGCATTTTATTGTCTTTAGGAATTTGTGGTGGGTATATTTTTTCATTCGGGATTTTAATTTTATTATATCAATATTTGTTCTGGATGTAACATTTATCTCTCTATCTGTGAGTCCTAGGTGTTAGAGCGATAGCAGCCATATTCCAGCCATGTCATCCATGTTTTTCTGCATCTGTGTAACAACATGTACTGAATTAAATGCGTTCAGTGTATTCAGTGTATTCACTGTTCACTGTGTTTCCGGTAGATACCTATGACTCATAGTCCGGTAACAGTGAGCGATTGTTTTCTAGCTCGGCCTGTTTGAGTGATTGAGTCATGTTTGGGATGGAGTCTCGCCGATGAGGCGGCAGGTTTTATTGGAAGCGTTTCAGAGAGAACGCACCTCTCAGCCTCCAGTGGCCGCGCTTTTGATGTTTATCGACTGAGCAGGTACACCTGCCTGCGGGGCGAGAATTAGCATGCTCAGAGCAGGACGGCCTACTTCCTCCTGCCACGCAAATGAACTCCGCAGCAGTCGGCAGCATTTTAACCACACGTTTTACACAAAAAAAACAGTCAGTCAATCGAGAATGAGTTGCAAGACTAATGAGGCCAACGTGTAAGGCAGACTTATAACCACCAATTAGCATCTAGCAGATTTTATACTTGTATCTCTTGTAAGCTGCATAGCATCCAGGGCTATACGACCCGAGTCTGGTCTCAAAACCAGACCATCTGGTTTTTATTTTTTGTGGTCTTGGACTCGCTGGTATTTAGAATCGGACCTGTTTCAGTTTCTGCCATTGGTCTCACCAGATATTCAAGTTGGTCCTAACCAAGTCCTTCAAAAACAGTGTTTCCACAAGTAACATTTTTCTGTGGCTCTCAACCATGCCATCATCTCTGCAACCACAGCCAATAAAAGCAACTGATAAAAATGAAACCAACCACAATGGGCAACCAAACAAACTTGGTCTTCACTTGGTCCTTTTTAATATTGTTCTCGACTTGGACTCGAAGATCTTTGATCTTGGTCTTGACTCAGACTCAAACTTCTTTGGACTTGGTCCTAACTTGGACTCAAACCTCTTTGGTCTCGGCCTTGACTTGGACTGAACCTTCTTGGACTCTCAATTTCGTCTCGATTAGTCCGTGACTTGGATTCAATAAAAGTGGTCTTGACTACGGCTTTAATAGCATCCATTACTCGTTAGTTAAATCATCCTCATGGCAGTTCTTTATTGGTCCTTGGTGTTTAAAAGTGTTAGGTCTCACAGACACATGCTGCTCCGAAGAGGTACCAAGAGACCAAGGTGTGATGGTGAAAGTACATGCCCCAGCTCTTTACTCAGTAAAGCAACCCTTCCCATACTCAGCTTTTATTCAAGGACACTCAAGAATATTGTTTTTGAGTGGCCCTCAGAAATGGCTGCTTTTCTTAAAGGGCAGGTCAGTAGCAATAGCAAATAGCAAATCTAGTCAAACTCAATGGTACCAGGGTCCGTCGCTTTTGAAATAAGAAAGCTGACCATCTCGAGTGGTCACTTCTGAAATCTGGGCCCTATACTACTTCTCCTTTAGTATTTCAGTCGTCAAGTTCATTTTCGCTAGATTACATTTTTTGGGGTCTCTCAGAGTTTCAGAGTTTGACTCTTGGTCAAAATCATCCTGATATGTTAAGCAGAACTTCACCTTTTATTCTGACTGTCTTGTTGAGGGGCTTGATCATGATCTTGACTTCACACCCGTCATCCTTGCTCATGTCCTCACCTGCACTCTGCAGATTTGTTCTGTGACACTGTGAGAGCTTCAGCAGGCTTCAGAAGACTCAGAAATCTTCCTCAAGGCACATAAGAGCAGATAGCAGTACACTACGTTCATATCCCGTTTACACAGAAACACTGTGTTTTTATGTAACATACAACCACTTATGCTGTTTCACACCTTCCTAAGTGGAGCTATATTTGGACACTTTGATCTATACTGTGAAATTTTACTTGGAACATGGACAATCCATTGCTAGGGGGGCTTTCTCCTGAGGGGTCCAGGGTATTCCAGTCAGCAGTGGAAACGCCAGCCTGCCTCAGTTTGTACCATATGAACCTTCTCTAGAATTTCAGCCCATAGATAAGCAAAACTCAACTGTAATGATGTATTCTGGTCCTTTCGTTTTCATAGACCTTAGTGTCTTAGGCCTGTTAACGCCATGGACTATAGTGCAACAGACCTGTAAGCACCAAAGACCACAGTGCAACAGACCTTCACTCGATAAACAGGTTAAATGCAGAGAAAGAATTTCACATTGTTTACACAGTGCTGTTGTGTGTTCATGTGTGACTGTAAGGCCTCGTCCACACGGGCGTCTGAATCAGGCGTTTTTCTGGCGTTTGTGGCGCCAGGTGAGCGCGGACCGTTTCTCTGCTCATTGGAGCAAATCGAAGCGTCCACACAGGCGTTCAGCCTCGGGCGGCTGCGCGTTTGTGAGTCGTTAAAAAAACGCTGCATGCAACATTTTCTTGGCGTCAAGTTCTGCTGAAATCCTGACGAACGCGAAGAAAACGCCGGTACTGCGTTTACATGGTGTTCAGTTGACGTTCTGGAGGACAGAGTATGTCACATGATTAGACTGTTCTGGGAACCGCGACAAATCAGGTTTTGAAGGAAAATGTAAAACTACAAATCCCAACACGTAAACAATCTGGAGCGAATAATTTCTGCCCCCACAGGTGAATACACAAAACTACACATTGGGCTACAGGCTGGAGTTAAACAGCGTCACACAAACGCCAGTGTAACGCCAATCAAGCGCAGATACGAAACACTACAAAAACGCATATGACGTTCAGAGCGCATTCATTTATCCAAGATTCAAATGTCCGTGTGGACGAGGCCTAAGGGTTAATACATTTTAAAAAATTTAAATAAAGCACCAAAGACCACAGTGCAACAGACCTGTAAGATCATAGTGCAATAAACTTGTTAGCGCCATAGACCTGTTAGTGCCATACTTTCACAAACTATGGATCTTTTAGCCCAGTAGACCTGCTAGTGCTCTACGCCATTAGCATCATGGTTCACCTGGCGCAACAGACCTGTTATCTCTATAGACCAATTAATACCACAGATTTTATACTACGTTAGGCCTACCCACTATATATATATATATATATATATATATATATATATATATAATTATGTGTGTGTATCATCTAGCGTCATTCACTGGTTAATGCCATCGACCTGTTAATGCCTTAGAGTTGTAGTGCCAGAGCACAGTTTGCAACATTGCTTCCAACAGTGGACTTGTTAGCATCTTAGACCTGTTAGCAACAGAACGCACTTTAAACTAAGCCTTATGTGTTTTAGCAGTTATGTGCTTAGCAAAGATCTGTTCTACACATATTTGTTCCAACACTCTTTATTCAGCTAAAAAGATTACTAGAAGTGGAGTTTGTGAGCTTCTCATCTCTTGCTCCCCAGGGTATTTTGTATTTGGTATCAAAATACATTTACATGTTTGTTGTCCAGCCCTGGTAACACGTTCTGTCTTTTCGCCCACCTGGGGCATCGTCGGCCTTGTCCGCCGAGTCCCATGGGCCCTGGCCAAAGGAGCCCCTGGCCATGTGGTTGTTTTGGTCCTGACATTTGTTCCATTCCCCCATTCACAAGCGACCGGTGCCAACTAATCTCAAACCTAACACGGTTTCACCTTAAATAAATGTAGAAATCTCCTCAGTGCAGCCATGTCGGGTCGCGTCAGCGTTGAGGATGCCTCCAGTGGCTTTACCTAATCTGCCATGACAGCAGCCTGTTCTGACAGGAGCCGAGCGAGAACGGGTCTCTGTGAATGGGCCAAGAACCCGTCTGAGCGCCTTTCCTCCTTTTTATCTCCGTCCTCCTCGCTGAAGATGAAGATCACAGGCACGATTTTCCGGGAGCAGCTCAGATTCTTTTCAACAGGGTGGTTCGGTTCATCTCCACCTCAAAGAAAGTGCAAGTGTGTGTGTGAGTGTGTGTGTGCCGTAGCCTTAGGCTTCGCTGTAATTTGTGCATTTTTATGGACTAAACAAGACGACGGAGCATTAAATTCCCACCATGTTCGCCCAGCCCTCCCCCAGATAGGCATGTGGGCTTACTCAGTCCCACGGCTATGAGTGTATTGGTTAAAGCCGCACCCAGTCCAACTCTTAGCTAGTGTATACAGCTCGTTCCAATTTGATTTGAGAACTTGGAGGGCACTTACGCTTCACTGTGCATCAGGGGTGAACCATGAGTGTTAGAGCTAGATCTTCAGTTCAAGCCTTAAATATTATAGCATGAGGAAAAAAACACACCTCTACAATAAGGCTAATTTACGCTAGATTCTAGTAGTAGTAGTTTTAGCTCTTAGCTTGTAAAACACATTCAGTATGAACATATATTTAATCTTGTATGCTACATTTCTACAGTGACACATTCGGTGAAACGTTCTGTCTGACACAGAGCTGCTGTTCACCATCTGACACACACACACTGGCTAGACCATCTGACACACACACACACACACACACACACACATACACTGTTAGACCATGTGACACACACACAGTGGTGAGGCTGCTGATCGTATTTTCAGTCACTGACACATCTAGGACTTTAGGTTTAGAGTAACTTACTTCCACCTGATAATTGGTCTCACTCACTGTAAATCAGGATGTGATTGATTGATTCCTCCTCCTGATGATGTTGGTGGCTAGTCTGGCACAGTAGGCCTTCAGTCCAGCCCCTGAAGGCCTGACCAATGGGAGAGCCTGCTTAGGTATATCTGCCTAGATTCCACAGTGGCAATTATTCTGACTGAATCATTTTCTTTAGTCTAGTGTTTCCAGTCAAAACTGAATAGAGTGGACATGTATTTTTTCTCCCTTCTCTGAAGGCCGGGTGACCTGAGGGTGTGCAACAGTGTTATTTAAGCATGAGCTTACAAAGGTTGAATTATACAGTTTGTTACTTAGCTAATCTAGCTATCCGCCTTGTTAAAATAAAACATTGATTCTTTAAAATATTAATAATAATAATAATAATAATGAAAATAATGACAAACTGGTAGATTATTAGCCACCTCTTCCCCCTTTCCCAGTCGATCACCACCCCTCAGCTGTACTTGCTGAAAGCTCCATAACGGCTCAGCAACATCACTAATGGTTAGATACCAGTCTTCTGGCTGATGAGCTAATGTCAGTGTGAGCTTTGTTAATCTCACGGTTATTTGGATGCTGCCTTTACTGACCAGTGGTCCTTAACCCTTAACCCAAGCTCTGAGAGGTTTAGCTGTTTTGGGTGCCGGCGGACCCTCATTAGCATGCAATGCAAGCACACTAATCAGAATGCAGCCTTTCATCTTCCGCTGGGAATTTCTCATTCGCCCTCGTGCCACCGTCACCCTGGAGACGGTGGTCACGGCGCTTTGCTGGAGAACGCCTGCCCTGCAGAAGCACTGATACGGGCTCGCCGGCGTGAGATGTGGTGATATTCTGATATTGGATTTCTGCTGGATGTGATAAAGCCGCATTTTGATGTTGAACGCTTGAATGTCGAATGTGGCCATAAAGCACACCTGTTACCGTGCCGATGTACGGCCCTTAGCCCCCCCACCCACCCCCCCCCTTTTGTCATAGCGCTGCTTCACAAAGGCTGCGAGAGCTTTATGAGTGTGTGTGCGCACGAGAAAGACAGGAAGAGAGTGTTGAAAGAGAGAAGACGAGAGTCATTGACTCTGCATTAGAGGCCTACAGGGATCACTAAGTCACATAGAAATCCATTAACGGAACCGCTGAGAGCATCTTCTCATGGTTATTAGTGATGGAAGCGTTCTTCCTCTCTCGCTGGCAGCTGAGAGTGAATGTGTGTGTTTAGTTTGACTGTCGTTATGGGTTGTGGCTCCTTTGAGATCGCTGAGAGAGAGCAACACACGCACACACCGGGGCGGTCGAGTGTGTGTGTGTGTGTGTGTGTGTGTGTGTCTAACAAGCTTTGCATGGTCACCTCCTCCTGCTCAGGCCTCTGGCTGTATATGCAGATTGGCTGTGAGTGTTCTAATCCCACTCAGCCGTTTAAATAACCCCTCCAGTCCCACACACACACACGCACACACACACGCACACACACACACACACACATATACACACACTGAGCCCAGTACTCGAATTATCTATACTCATGCAGACACACATGTACTCCTTCTCCTTTAACCCCTCCATGACCTCTGGTATGACTCAAGAATACGCCGTTATACATGTAGTGGAATGAGCCTCTGAAACATCCATGCAATATAGTCACAAAGGCTAGAACTCAGTAATGAAAAAACACATGGAAAAATATATTCAGATAAACATTACAAGTGTAAACAAGATGTGAAGTGTGCAAATGTATTAGAGTAGAGTATGTGCTGTAAATTGCAGTATGCTAGTTGCTGTTGATGTAAATAGACAAATAACAGCCAGCAGGTGGGATACAGAGAGGTAGTGAGGTGGAGAGGCAGGTTAGAAACAGTCTGGTAGAGGAAAGAGAACACACGTCTTCAGGTTTGAATGTAGTTCCATCCTTTCTTTTTCCTGCTGAAACTTTTGCAACACAAACCTAAATTTCACCTCATGTAATTGCCTGTCCGCTAACATTAGCATAACAGTTACAGAGCTGCCTGTTCCAACATTTGATTGACTGTTTTAGCCCACTCTTAGCCCTATTAGCCTACTTTTAGCATAATATGAGCTTAAGTAGCTAGGTAACATTAGCATAACAGGCGAAGTGCTGCCTGTTCCAACATTTGGTCGACTGTGTTAGCCTGCTGTTAGCACGATGAGCCCACTGTTAGCATGGTCTGAGCTGAACAGCTAGCTGGCCGGCTAGCTAACATTAGTATACCAGGTGGAACAGCTGCCTGTTCTAACATGATCTTGAGCCTCCTGTTAGCATGATCTGCATAGCCAGCTCTTTAGTTGCTGGCGGTGAAATGGGCGGTCAGTGTTCTCCTCCAAGCATGCAGAGCTGTAGACATGATGTTTCTCTAGCGGCTGGTGACTCAGAGGGAGCATGTTCTGATCTTCACCCTCCCAGTGCTGGTGGATCCGGGTGATTGGGCGAGTCTGAGCTAGTGAGTGGGAACAGACACGACAAAAATAGGGAGAATACCTAGAAAAAACATATTTCTTTTTACGGTCACTGCTAATGACTGTGTCCCTCTATTCTTTGCGGCTGTGTGAACTGCTGGAGGTTGTGATACTTGTGCCAATAAGCATTGTTGAAGAGAGAGAGGGAGAGAGGGAAAAGGAGAGGGAGAAGGAGAGGTAGAAGGAGAGGGAGAGAAGGGGCGGGCAGGGTGGCGACAGAAAGGACACAAGAGAATATTATTATATGACAGTAATCAATGCAGGAGTCATGCACAAAAGACCAATTACTCTCTCTCTCTCTCTCCCTCTCTCTCTCTCCCTCTCTCCCTCTCTCTCTCTCTCTCTCTCTCTCTCTCTCGCCCCCCCCCCTCCCCTTCATGTCAGGTCTGTTCATTTTGAGCAAGCTGTATTGCCATGGTGCTGTAGATGTTTTACCATTACAACAGCAATAAAATATAACAATAACGATAAACATCATGTCCTCTCTCTCTATCATCTCTCTCTCTGCCTTTCTGATCTCTCTGTCTCTCTATCTTCTTTTCTCATACCTCTCTTTCTCTTTTTCTTTCTTAACTATGTCCCTTTTTTTGCATGTTCCTCCTTTCTTTGTCTCTCACACCTCTCTGTCATTCCTTCTCTTTCCTACTTTCCTTCTGTCTTCCCTTCTTTATGCCTCTCTTCTTCTTTTTCTCCTTTTTATTCCTCTCTCTTCTCCTTTCTAACTCTCTGTCTACTCTCTTAATTTTCTTTGTTTTTTATTTCTCCCTCTCTCTTTCCCTGTCTCTCTCTCTCTCTCCTTCTCTCTCCTTCTCTCTCCTTCTCTCTCTTTCTCTCTCTCCCTCTTTCCCTCCCTGTCTCTCTCTCTCTCTTTTTCTTCCCTCTCTCTCTTCTCTCTCTCTCTCTCTCTCTCTCTCTCTCTCTCTCTCTCTCTCTCTCTCCTCCCTCTCTCTCTCTCTCTCTCTCCCTCTCTCTCTGCTGATTATAGAGTGTAATGGCCGGGTCTGACTTGTGGCCTGGGACAGACCAACACTTCCTCCTCCACTTCAGTCACCCCATCACTGTAATGCAGACCATGTGTGTGAGTGTGTGTGTAACGGTGTGGTTTCAGGTCTGCTGGACTGAGTGGTGGAGCGGTAGTGGGGTTTGTGATATTCAGAGATGAGGGGTGTGTTCTTCCCCCCACTGTGGTGGCCTGTGGTGTGCGGGATGGGCAAGGATGTTTGGAATACTTGAGCTAACGCAGGCATGTGCTAATGCTGTAAAAGTGGTGGTGGGTGTGTGGAGCGGTAGGAGATAGTGGTGTAAAAATGCTGCATCAAGGATCTAAAAACCATGAGGCTTTAATCACAGCTTCTATAGCAACATACAGTGCGAAGCTGGGCTTCAGCCTAAAAATAAAATTGTCTCCCCCTACTGGGGATAGTTTGAACTGCATATAGATTTTTCTTTTGCATATGTAGGTATCTATATGTAATAATGATATGTCCTAGGTATACAAGTACAACACACAGTGAAATTCTTTCTCTGCATTTAACCTATTCACCAAGTGAAGCAGGGGGCTGCCACCAACAAGGCGCCCGGGGAGCAGTGTGTGGGGACAGTACCGTGCTCAACGGTACCTACACCCGAACCACTAGGCCAACCAGCTGCCCATATATATATATATATATATATATATATATGGGGTAAAATATTAACCGGTTTTGTTCCTAAAATCAACCCCCACAAAACAGATATTGTTTTCACTATCTGTATTCCACAACTGGGTAAATTGTTCCTCCAGTCCCATTTGGGTATTCAGCTCGTTTATAAAATTTAGAAGTGCAGCAAAAGAATCAAGTCGATTCAGATCAAACTGAATCATGGCGTTGGGATTTCATGAAGCACTGAATCATTTCCTGAAAGCTGAAATGGAGTGAGTTGTCCTGAGGCCGCAGGTTTACCTCTGTTGGAGAAGCACTGCAATTACTTGCCTATAACGCATGAGTGCTCTCTAATGGAGCTGAAGGTTCTGACTTAGCAGGTAAACAAACACACACACACACACACACACACACACACACACACACACACACACAGTGTAATTGGGGTAGTGGCTTGGTAATGGCGCTGTTGTTGGTTTAGAGAGTGTTTGGGCCGTGGGCGAAAACTCAGACACATCTGCATCTAAAACACACAGCTGCCCCAAAGCACACACTAAACACTAATACACCACAATCATAACGAGTCTGTGTGTGTGTGTGTGTGTGTGTGTATCTTGAAATATTATCTGAATGAAGGAAAGGAAAGAGGAAGCATGACAGTTTTACTGTATAGCTGAATTAGCAACTGTGTGTGTGTGTGTGTGTGTGTGTGTGTGTGAGTGTGTATGACCTTGTAAAGGATGGAGTTTGGCCTCCTCCTGTGGCGACTGTCTTCTTCCTTTAACGTGCACTGGCAGAAACCTCACTGCTATCCCCAGAGATACAACACACACACACACACACACACACACACGCTGACACCAGTTAAATCCTCAGACGGCTGAAACACAAGGCTTGTGTCCAGACCTCAGCTCCGATTAGCACTGCATGTTTGTGTGTGTGTGTGTGTGTGTGTGTGTGTAATGTGTGAGGCTGCTGCAGACACACACACACACAGTCCTGCTGTCAAAGTGAGTGACAGAGTGAAAGTGTGATTAGGAGGTATGTGTTAGCACTGCATGGTCTCTTTGGTCTCTTTGGAAAACCCCCACACACCTACAGGGGGAAAAGTACTTCTTTAATGAAGAAAATCAAACACACAGTTTTCTTCCTAGATCAGCGGTGAACCACGACTTCTGGGCCTCCAGTTTAAGGCCACAAAGATTTAAAAGAAGAACAGCTCTACCATAATGCTAATTACTGCTAGCGTCTCTATGGGATTTCTAATAGGTTAGCGCAAAGATAATGCTAGTGCATAAGTGCGTATTTGACCCATTCTAGACTGAACATGAATATCTGGAGCTCATAAAAGACATTCTGTGTGTGTGTGTGTGTGTGCGTGTGTGTGTGTGTGTGTGTGTGTGTGTGTGTGTGTGTGTGAGTGTGTGTTTGTGCGTGTGT
>JBBIGA010056444.1:0-12649 GCA_037576975.1 Alestes dentex
TCTCTCTCTCTTTCTCTCTCTCTCTCTCTCTCTCTCTCTCTCTCTCTCTCTCTATCTCTCTCTCTCTCTCTCTCTCTTTCCCTCTGTCTCTTTCTGTTTGTCTCTCTCTTTCTCTTTCTCTCTCTCTAGCTGTTTCCATATATACCCTAAACCCTTAATGGCTTGAGCCTGTTCCCGTTGTCATAGCAGCTTGTTGCCCCTTCCGAGGGACAGACTGTCACTCACGATGAGGGGCGTGTCTTATAAGTGCTGTGAAACTACAGTAAGAACTGAAAGAGAAGATCACCATGGTTACCGGACTGGTCTGTTCACTCTGAAAAGAGAAAAGGACAGATAGAGTTTCAAGGGTTTGTGTGTTAGCCTGGACATTTGTGTATGCATGTTTATGTGTGTGTGTGTGTGTGTGTGTGTGTGTGTGTGTGTGTGTGTGTGTGTATATGTGTGTTAGCACGCTTGTTTGTATGCTGGTGTTTGTTATCTGATGCCGTTTTCTTATAACACATCTTAACTCAACCTGGCCACTAAATGAGAAACACCTTTCACTCACTTCACTGAGTACTTAGAGGTCCACCTGTCTTACAGCTCACTGTACAGGGGATCTGTAGCCCATCTGATACTACTCAGCCCCCCTCTACCCAGTTTCTGACCACAGCACTGGTGTTCACCAGACACTGTTTGGTTCTTGGCACAGCAGTATCACTGACATTATAGTGGCAAGGCAGTGTGAGCTGGTCTGAAGGTATAATACAGAAGTTGCAGGGTTATTTTTACATACTTCAGTGTCACTACTAGGGTAAGAGTAGTCCACCGTCCAAAAAGATCAAGCTAAAATTGTGTATGTGGTCAGAAAATGACCGCTGATAAAGACGAAGAGGAACTCTTATGTCAAATATTGTTGCCTCACTGGCCACTTTATTACAAACCCCAAGCTTGTAGCTCAACTGTAGCCCACATGTTGATGTACAGCTTGTGTTTGCCATCCTCTAGCTCAGGGGTGGAAAGTCTTATTCAAAAAGGGCTGGTGTGCTGCAGGACCAAGTACTCCAACTCAGAGAAGTCACCCCTAAGCTAGATCATGGCTAACACAAGCCGTGCATCAACAGGTGGGCTTCAGGTGGGCTACATGCTTGGGGTTGGTAAAAATGTGGCCAATGAGTCAACAATATTTGGACAACACTGATGGAATTATTAGTTAAAAGAGCCTGATCTGATGAGTCTTGACAAACCTGTGAAGCCTGGAGTGTTAAAATGCACGAGCATATTGTGCTACGTCAGCCTGAAGGTGCCAGTTCCACTGGTTCAGTTTTGCACCATTGGTTAGAATCAACAATAAGAATTTCTGAGTAAAGTGTAAGCTTATTTTTTGGCCTAAAATGTTGAAAGTTTTGAACTTCTTAGATGGCCAACCCCTCAAAAACCATTTGATATTGTTTTTTTTCAGTCACACCTTTTATGCAGTGTTTTTTTTCATATATTTCGGAACTGTATTGAAATGATCAAATCAAAAAACTTTTCTCAGTTAGACAGTTTCTTTTGCCTGCTGTCAGTTTTACCTGTGCTGACCTGCACTCGTCTTTCCTTTCATCATCTTAGTCTCCGCATAGCTGTCCCTCAGCATCACTCTTTCCAGCAATCTGTGATAGAGAGAGCTGGAGCATGGCGCGCTCCATAAAGTGAGTTCAGAGCAAAAATATGCAGTCATTCAGCGTGCTGATGGAAACTGAGCAGTTTATGACAGGTGAGAGAGAGAGAGAGAGAGAGAGAGAGAGAGAGAGAGAGAGAGTTAAATGAAAAGATGTTATCAGGAAAGATGATCTAACACACTTTGGAATCTGTTTTTTTTTTTGCACTCAGTTCGTGCTAGTTAGTTAACACAAGCCTATGAAATAAGTTACATGTTGCATCGACGTATGTATCATAACGTATAAGTTATCAAAATGTTTGTATCAAGTAGTTTAGTCCAGGAGTTGTGGACTTGCTGAATATGAATTTATAAGGTTAGCTTTCTGTCAGATTTATATTTATTTATTTTTGTTTATAAATTCAAGCTCACATTGCGTGGGCTCCACTTCAGCTTTGTTTTTATTTGCCAGTACAGTTGCAAAATTATTGACATTATTTGCGATTTAGTGCACCCTCCTAGAATGATACTTTCTAAATAAAAGGGAAACATTTCCTTTTTAAATTACTTAATGAATTAATGAATCAAGTAAAGGTTTTCCTATTGAAAGTAGGACTGGCTATTTAAGTCATGCATAATTATGTCAGAACATTTTGGTGCAGATGGAGCAGCAAGAGCACTCACTGAACTCACACTATTTACAAGTTTCTAGTTGTGTCTTCAGATTAAAAACATGACAGTTCTGATATTGTCTGATTCTGAGCACACATCTCTAGTTAAAATAGTAAACTTAACGACCTATGAATTGACTAGGCATTATTTCTTATTTCAGTATAGCTTGAGTAATTATAGCACGGCACAGCAGCATTTAAACTGTGTGTAATGGAGCCCCTGTCTGATGACCCAGAAGACTCTAAGGGTTCCCTTCTGCTGCTACCGATAAAAAAAATACAAGGCTGAATTCATCATTCTTCAAAAATACTGCTTTGCACCATGCAAAATGTACAAATTTACAAAATGTTATTAGCTATAATCGTCCCATAACTCCAGTGCATAACTAAAAGTGCACCAAACAGCTGTGGCCCGATCAGCTGTATTTTGGATAAGGAGGAAATTGTGTACATTTTTCAATAGGTTGTCACTTAAAGCTTGCCGTTTTAGTTGTTTAGCTACTGCGAGGCCCGGTGAGGCCATGAAGAGTTGAACAAAAGGTAAGGGTGAGGAAGACCTTGTTCATCTGTCACTTATTCATTCCGTCCCACCCGCCCCCTATTTATCTGGTGCAGTCTTATGTGCTGTTTCTTTGTATTGCGAGCTAGATTAGAGGGTCAGTAATGTGAGTAATTGGGAGCTGAAATACCTAGAATAGGACCCCACTTCCAATGTTTAGTGTCTAAAAGTGGTCAGGAGGGACAATTCACTTTATTATCTGTGTTCCCCAGCAGTGTAATTGAATATGTTCTCTAGATTGGGCAGATATACCGCCTTGAAAAATGTCGTACAAGTGCAGTCGGCTGTTATGGGTTTTCAGCAGTGAGTGGTAGTGCCTGTGTTTTCATTCAGCTATCAGCGAGATCAGTATGGATCAGGTTTGCTGTTGTTTCTCAGCACAAGTGCACCTGAATTTACAGCCTGGACTCGCTGGGACTGTGTGTCTACCTTGCCTGTGTGAGTTTGTTTTTTATCATTTTCAGATCAATAATATCCAGACACTTTATTATTATTATTATTATTATTATTATTATTATTATTAGTAGTAGTAGTAGTAGTAGAAATAGTAGTATAACCCGCCATCAAAGTGCTACCAACCATAAGGATAGTGTTTCTTCAAAATATCCTCTTCTGCTTGGCTCTTCAGGCTTCTTAATAGCTTGTTCATGATACGCTATATAGACAAAAGTCCTGGGACACACCTGTTTTTCAGGGCCCCTAACTTACATTGAAGGGCTTAATCTCAAAGTTCCGGCAAACCAAGACATTTTGGACAATGCTGAGCTTTCAACTTTGTGGACCCAGTTTGGGGAAGAACCTTTTCTATTCCAGCAGGACTGTACCCCAGTGCACAAAGCGAGCTCCATAAAGACATGGCTGGATGAGTTTGCTGTGGAAGAACTTGACTGTCCCACACAGAGCCCTGACCTCAGCCCCATCCAGCACCTTCTGGGATGAACTGGAACAGAGATTGCAAGGCAGACCTTCTCATCCAACATCAGTGTCTGACCTCATAAATTCTCTACAGAATGAATGGGCACAAATTTCCACAGAAACTCAAAAATCTTGTGGAAATCCTTCCAAGAAGAGTGGAAGCTGTTGTAGCTGCAAAGTGGGGACCAACTCCATATTAAGGTCTAAGTATTTGAATGCAATGTCATTAAAGTCACTGTTGGTGCAACGGTCAGGTGTCCTAAAACTTTTGTCTGTATAGTTTATCTGATTGTATCCATCTGCCTATCCAGCCAGTGGCCTGGCACCCCACATAAACGTTGCAAAATAAGACAGCTTTAATTTGGATATTTGGGCTTTGAGTGGGTAATACAGCACATTTCAAAAGTTTGGGATTAGTGTTTTTAATAACGAAAAATCAATTTGGAAAATTTGGAAAATATTTTAACATGCATGTTCTGTACAATTTCAGGTTTCAAATGATCAATAGGACACTAGGACACTGGGCTGCTTTTGAAACAGGCACAATACAGGGCAGCCAATCAGAACAGAGGCCATTTACATAAATCTTACATAGTCTGAAAGGTCTATTTAATTCTAAGGCATAAAGAGAAGTTGCTGTGTGAAAATGCTCATGTTTTGTGGTGCATAAAACCACATAGGTGTTATAAATGCAACTAAGAAGAAAAAAATAAAGAAACATGTAGGATATGGGACATTTAAAACTCAAGAAAAAAAGTCTAACAGATACATAACATACACTATGAGTGCAAAAGTTCTAGACATCTGTTCATCCTGCATTTCCTCTGAAATCATGAATATAAATAAATTTGGAACCTCTTCTCTGCAGTAATCATCTCTGCCCTCATTGAGAGGCTTTCTGTTATATGTTGGAACATTGCTGCTAGAATTTGATTGCATTCAGCCACAAGTACATTAGTGAGGTCAGGTGCTGATGTTGTATAATTACTTCTGAATCACAAACGTCATTGCTACTCATCCCCAAGGTACTGGCAGGAGATCCATCACAACAGAGAACTGCTGGCATTATACCCCTCTAGCCGATGTTTGGATATGGGGACCATAGTCTACTTCAACGCATCACTTTCTAGTGTCTTGACAGTGCTTTACTATGGAGACTGTAGTTGTGTGTGCACAATTGAACACCTGTGTCAACAATGGGAGCACCTTCAAGTATCTGAATTTGCCAGAATGGGTGTTCGGATACTTTTGGACACAGTTTATGTGTGACCTCATGTCCTGGCATTGTGTAAAGCCTCAGTGTGTGTGAGTTCAGCGGAAAAAAGCTGGAAGTGTGTGGGGTAGTGCTGCACTAGGACTAGAGTGGTGTGTGTGTGGGGGGGCGAGAGAGAGCGAGAGAGAAAGAGTATGAGAAAGAGTTCTGCAGAAATTTTGTGGAAACTGAAAGTGTGAGTGTTTGTGTGTGTGTGTGTGTGTTATTTGATGGAATTCTGTCTGTGTCTGTTTGCCTCAGCTGCTGTTTTTGTCTCTTCAATTAAACACCTGGGCTAGACTGAACACCTCTCTCTTTCTCTCTCTCTCTCTCTCTCTCTCTCTCTCTCTCTCTTTATTTCACACAGGGGCTCGGACTGCAGCAGGAAGCTGAAAAATGTAAGTCAAATTTGTCTGCATATTTCTCAACCTAATACTTCATACCTCTCCCTCTATCCCATGTTTCATTAATTCTTCATTCTGTTGTGTTTTTTTTCTGCTGTTGCTCTTGCCTGTCCTTGTGTCTTTGCAGGACGGCCCTGGCCTTGAGCTCATCTGTCTGACATTACTGAGTGTATATGAGTGTGAATGACTGATTGAGGGCTGATTGGATGTACTTGTTTCCTATGAGCTCTAAAGCCGTCATGTCTTCATTTCCATGTCGAGTGTTTTTCATCATTTTGTGTCCTAGCCTTGTATGCAAAGTGTTCTTCCATTTAAGAAGCCAAGCTCATATAAACAGACATATAAAAATCAAATGATTCAGGGTAAGCTGTCCTACAAGTTCTTTCTACATTTGAAGAAATAAGTGCACCGAGGCACAAATATGGACTTTTTATCTTAAAAGGGGCCTGCTATCACAGGAAGCACTGGCTAGGCCCCTTGTTCTCCCTCTGGAACACTGGAGGACTCAATTATGTGCATTATGCAATTCTGACAGTGGTGCTCAGCCACAATGTTGTGTTTTATATTATTATCATTTTTTGCATATTGAAGTTACTTCATAAACCCGTTCCTTTTGTTTACACTGAGGCCGAGACTGAGACAGTCACACATGATAATCTTTTAGCCGTGGTGTATCTGAGCATCTCATGCCAGCTGCACCTGAAACAGTCAGTTGATGACTGAATACACTCCGTTAACCTTCTTGCACAGTATATCACAGTTTTAGAGTGATCCTTCATTAAACATTTATGCATAAAGCCTACTCAGCATTTCTGATTGAATGTACACTATCTGGACAAAAGTATTGGGATGCCTGATCATTACACCAGCAGGCACTTTAGTGACACTGCATTTAAATACATAGACTTTAATATGGAGTTGGTGCCCCTTTGCAGCTAGAACTCTTCTTGGAAGGCTTTCCATAAGATTTTGGAGTTTCTGTGGGAATTTGTACCCATTCATTCTGTAGAGCATTTATGAAGTCAAGCACTGATGTAGGACGAGAAGGTTGGGCTCACAATCTCCGTTCCAGTTCATCCCAAAGGTGCTGGATGGGGTTGAGGTCAGGGCTCTGTGTGGGACAGTCAAGTTTTTCCACACTGAACTCCTCCAGCCACGTCTTTATGGAGCTCGCTTTGTGCACTGAGACACAGTCATGCTGGAATAGAAAAGGCTCTTCCCCAAACTGTGTCCACAAAGTTGGAAGCATGGCGTTGTCCAAAATGTCTTGTCTGCCGAAGCAATAAGATTACCCTTCACTGGAGTTAAGGTGCCACCTGACTTCAATGATTAAAAGGTGTATCCCAATGTTTTTCTTCGTGCAGTGTATTTAGCATGTAGCTGCCAGACTGTCCCTGTAACTAATATTGTAAGTTGCACTGGATAGGAGTGCCAGCCAAATGCCCCACTTTACCTTTTAGTGTTAGTTCTTCAACTCCAAAACTATTAGAAGATCGGAGATGTGATACTATTCCAGGGCTCCAGACAAAAAAAACCATAGGAGCCAATGGCTCCTAAACACAAAATATTTGGGAGCCAGATTTTTGTTTTAGGAGCCATAATCTCTTTCAAATGTGTTATAAATAAAAAATATTGTCATGGCGCATTTTGTTTCCAGTCTAACCCCATGGAAAGAGCATTAAAACGAAACAAGAAATCACGACATGGACTACATTGTCGCCAAAGTAAAACACAGTGTTTGTTTTTATTTTATTTTAGAACGCACTCTGCAACAGGTTACCAGGCCGTGCAAATAGTTTCAAATAAAACTCACTGCTCTCGATTGAAATGTGTCAGTCGGAAACTATTCAATTCTTTGACTAAATTTGGTAAAACGAAGAGCCGTTTGGGAGCCAAAGGAGCCAGATCTTCTTGGTGATCTGATCCAAATGATCCGACTCATTAAAAAGAGGCGAAATTCCCATCACTAGCTCTCAATCGAGCCTCACTCTAATCACGTGACAGTGTAGTAGGAACGGCAGACTCGGGTTGAGCATATCTCCACATAATTAGAAGATGCCACTTTTCTTGTACTTTTAGTTATTTTAATTTAATAACTAATTTAATAATCGTCAAACATAACTCAGTAATGTTTGACGATTGCCACTGGCAAAAAAACAAGTCACAGTATAAATAATCTAGTTGCATTGGTGACCATTTTAGTTGCCATCTGGAGCCCTGTATTCCAGGTTAGGAGCATAGCAAACAGTCAGTGCTCACTGGTGTTTTGGAATGATTTTGACAGTGAGATATTGTATGAAATGACTGATTGTTGGGACCTCCACTACTAACCTAGTTAGCTCTTTGAGTGTGTGTTAGTGAAAGGCTTGTAGCAGCTATCCATGTGTTGACTGGGGCTAATCATTGTCGGAGGAGGTCACATTGTGATATTTTATGTTTTTTGCAGATAAAGTATACCTACTGCAGATAAGAAGATAAGAAATAACTTTTTTTATATACTGAGAGAAATTCTTAGCATGTCTTTAGCATGCTCAGTGCGACAAAAAAAGAATTAAAGATAGTCTGCTGTACCAGCAGATCAGTAGTGCAAAATGGTTTGTGAAAGACTAAATGGGTTATGAAAGATAAATTATGCCTTAATGGAGCTAAATTTCACAGTAGAAATGGAAAGGGTATGTTTAAGCAGGAAATAAAGCTCAGTATTCAGGAAGGCCAAATGCACACTATAGGATTTTAATAACTGCAATTATATTCCTACTTATTGCAATTGTAATTTACCTTGCAACAGGGCCTGTTTTCACGAACCACATCAGGAATATTAAAAATTCTGATATTAGGACGATTAACAAATGATATGTTGCAGCTTGCTTTTGAGTAGTGTGTCGTGTGCATTTGTTCTTTTTCGTAGATTTCTCATAGATTTCTCTGACACAAACCTTCATAAATATTTTGGGAGGCTTATTCCAATATATAGTAATTAGAAAGGTTTTAAACAAGACATTTAGAAAGGTTTTAAATGTGTCAGATAGACTTAAAAATACCAACTTGAACTTTTGGTACTGTGTCTGTTGTATCGAATTGTATTGTATGACACTATATTAATGTGTATTGAATTGCGTTGCACTGTATTGTATTGTAATATATTGTATTGTCTCATACTGGATTGGCTGATGGCCACACAGTTTTAACAAGGACTACACAAACCCAGTGTTTTCATTCCACAGCAACCATGCGCACACACACACAGACACATGCACACACACACACACACACACACACACACACACACACACACATTTCATAATGTGCCATAACGGAATAGATGCATATCTCTTGTTTACATGGCTCAATCTCCTGCTGCTTGTTGAGTTTCGTGTTTTGAAAGTGTATGAGGGTAAAAGGGTTGGTATGTGGAGGTTCCTGTGTTGATGAGTGAACCCTGACAGCGCACTGCATATAAGCCATTTTATAAACTCCTGTCAGTCTCATGTAGCCTCAGTCTACTTAGAAAAAGAGATCACTGTTTGAAACCGGTGTGACAGGTATTGTCATCTGAGAGAGAGAGAGAGAGCGGCCTGAGTGACACATCCTGAAAACACAGCTATAGAAACCAGAGTAAGTGAGGTTTATTTATGGCGAGGGAGAGGCAGATAGCTGTCAGTTTACTAAGAATTGACTTGGACGCTGATGTCAGCAGAATGGACTTCATTGGCTGGCCTGGAGTGGCGGCTTTAAGGGATCCAGTCTTCAAAATGCACCTTTTGTTTTGACTGAGGGTTAGAGTGAACAAAATAGGGCTCAAAAACAGAACAAAAAAATGTTGGTCTGAGCAGAACCAATATTTTATCAACATTTCTGTTCTTATGATCCAACCCAAACATGGCAATCCTAGACCAGAACAAAACAGAAGACTAGTTAATCCCACCGGTTTTACAGAGTCTGCATGAAGGCCTAATAAGATAAATAGCAATACAGAAACAGTAACAGAGAATTGAAATGAAGCTTCTGTTCTGGAACAGTTAAGGATGATTACGCTTTTGGTAACCTTTTTGTTCCAGACAAGAATCTACTCACTTTTTATTTCTCTACTTGTTCAAAAATGTGTTTTAATCTTTAAGTCCTACATAAGTCCTACATATTTTTTTTGTTTTTGATTACAGAAGATATTCCGCATATTCCAAGAGACAGGGGCTTGGCCAAATATTTTCAGAAAAAAAAAACCACATGGAAAACACACATGCAATTTTATGTCTTTTGTGGAATGCAGATACTGTAGTTTCAAAGTATACTGCAGATATGCTTGTTGGGGTTCAAGTGGTTTTGGAATTGATTTATGGACTATATTTAACAATCATCACTGTCATAAGATAACCCTGTAATTTTTTTCTTTTTTACTGCTCCAAGTCCATTTCATATGTCAGTTCATATGAACTGTTCATATGTCAACAAAAATTCTTAATAAGCAGACCTTTATATTAATAGCTATTAAGCTAAAGGAAGTCAGTTACCAAAGATACTAATTGTAGCCAGGGCCTTCAACAGAAAAGGACAAACACTTTTAAACTATTGCCAACTGACTTCTCTATGATTGTGTTTCTAGTCAGTGGATTTTCTGTTGTTTCAGGGACCCCTACTCAAACTACTATCCATGATAACTGACCATATGCCACCGAGGTGAGATTAGGATAACATTTTGGAATATTCCTTTCAGGACAGTAATTTTGATGAAGGACAGAAAACAACATAAAACTGACTTTTAACAGATTTAACCAACTGCCCTTTGACTTCTATTATCAGTACGCTGAATGATATTTCTGTTCTCTTCAGGGATTTTTATCAACAGAAATTGTTTAGCTCTCAAAGACAGACCTGTAGTAGACAGCAGCCCTCTGGCCTCAATCCTGGTTATTTATGGTGCCACTATAAGGAAGGCTTTATCATGTTTGAACATAAGCCCACCCTACACACACACTGCTGATACTGTATTATGTGTGAGAGTAGCACACTGTCAGCATTCAGACACCTTGACCTGTGGATGGATGAATTGCAATGTGTGTGTGTGTGTGTGTGTGTGTGTGTGTGTGTGTGTGTGTGTGTGTGTGTGTGTGTGTGTGTGTGTGTGTGTAAGCTGAGGGCATGAACCGTATAAACTACGTTCCACATCGAAACAAACCCTCTTTGTTGTTGTGAAGGATCATCACAGATTACCGGGATGACAAGAAAATGACAACCAAAAAGTTTGCCCTTTGCTTGCCTCCCTATTACCCTGACAGGGAGCTGTATTTTGTTCAAATTTCCAATATTTTCCCAATCCCTGTGGTCCATGTTTGTATGCTCGCTGGTAAATGATCTGAAGCCAGTAGCTTGGCTAAACATCTCTGATCTGTTCCAGTGTAAAGTGCTGTTTAAACGTAGCTTCCGTTGCTGAGGCCAAATGCACTGTGCCTTGTTAAGCTGTTCTGATTTGGTTTGTTGCGCTTGCAAACCCAACTGAAGCAGGTGACCTCAAATAAGAACACTAAGTTTTTATGGGTCCAAAGTGGTGCAACTGTCTAAGCATTGGACCTTTTGTCAGGAGGTTGTGAGTTTGATGCTACAGCCGTGCTACAGTTATATATGGGAAGACAATTGGTCTCTCATAACTGACAGGTGTCTCTTAATTGAAATTGGCGGTTAAGCTTCTCTTCCAAGTGTGTTGAGCCTTTTGTAATGTTCAATTTTCTGAAATTTGAAAATATATGGTGGTACTTCATGGCCCTTGAGGGAAGCAAGTGCTAGCCCTCACCCTTGCTAGCTTGCTAGCACTGTGTGATAAAAAGGAGACCAAATGGGATCTGAAGAAAAATGAAATAAAAGAACCCACTGGCTGGATAAAAATGTATAATATCCATTGGTACGTGAAGCATACTTTATATCTGCTAGATTTTTTCCTTAGATTGAGCTAATACACTGAAGAGCTTTAGTTGGTGTCCTAATGTCATCACCACTTCAGTGTCAGATGAAGCAGAAACACGACTTTCATTTACACTACATTTCAAAGCACTACATTACTACATCAAAAAACCTTTTTCCATCATTTCTATTGTATTGATAAACCAAATTCTCCCACTTATCCATGTGCAAAAACTTATTTTGTGAGGTTAAGACATTTTTTGTAACTTCCAGGAATTTAGTTTGATTTGTTTTTCTACACTAAGCCGTGAAAGCTTCTGGACTTTCTGACCATAATCACTTTCCTGGCTGTAACACTTTTCTTAAGGGTCTGTACAATATAAGTAGCTACAATATTAGTATAAGCTTTACAATTTTAGTTAAAATGAACATGATCACGATGATGAATCTGTAGATAAAATCATATAGATACAGAAGCAGGGAGTGATGGATTTATAGGTCAGTAATTATAGTGCTGCTGTATCTGTAAAACTGATGGTATTATTTAACAGGCTGACCTTGTCCTTTGTCCAGGTTCTGATCACCATCTATTGGCTGGGTCGGGCAGCCAATAGCAGTGCCACTTATAACGGGCCCACTCTGGACCTGCGTGAGTTTGAGGGGCTGCTGTCACAGATGCGAAAGGTAAAGACTTTTTAAAAACACTATTATTAAATAGGACTACTATATTATGCATTTGTCATATACACATGCTTTTTACAAATGACAATCCTGAAAAAGAATAATGCAGTTTTTCTTTTTAATATGGGAGGACCAACAAAGTGTGTAAAGGTTTTCTGGTATAGATTGGTCAGAGGTGACCCAAGGACCAAGAGGTTTCTTACTTGCTTTGTTGAAATCTGCGCAGCGGCAGGCAGAGATTTACTTGGAGTACTGCATGGCTGTTAATGTCGAACCTTGCTATACAAACACAGGCTGCTTTGCCCAGTAGCCCCACTTTATGTACAGTTACAGCCCACCTGTGTTCCACAATTTATGTTTGCTATCTGCTTTCCCTTCATCCATGGTCAGTTTCTGACCACAGAGTTGCTCTTGGCTGGAAACCCCATCAACAGAACTATTCCTCATACACCACAGACATTACCATGCCACTACCATATCAATGTCACTGCTGTTGTGTTGAGAATGATTCACCACTATAGTCTGTATTTCTACACACACACACACACACACACACACACACACACACACACACACACACATATACATACATATTTATACACAAGTTACATACATATATATATATATACATATATATATATATGTATGTACAAG
>JBBIGA010056504.1:0-12646 GCA_037576975.1 Alestes dentex
CACACATATACATATATACATATATACATATATACATATATATATAAATAAAAACACACACACACACAGACACACAGTAAACCCCCTTTTCGCGGGGGTTACGTTCCAAGGGCACCCGCAACATAACATGCTCGGATTGACTACTTTCAAACCTCCCACCTCTGAGTGCAGTGGCATTTCACCATCCCAGGACATGCTTTCTTTGTGTTCTCTGGACAGTGCTTTGTGACAACTTGCTGCTCCACTATCAGGCCTGCTGGCATGAGTCCTAAAGTACAGTCTACAATTTAATATTCTAGAACTCTAAACCACTAATGAAAAACATAGATCACTTACAAAATGATCAACAGATCATCAGTGTGAACCAAGGTAGGCAATTGGAAAAAAAGAAAAACTGGAATTGGAATCGAAAGGTTTGAAATATAAACAGTTTTGGGTTGCATCTTGTCTGACTGCATCCCTTGTAGGTTATTCAAGCAACTGCAGCACCATTGGTAGTGATGCCCCTCCAGGGTGTGACATCTATTCCTCGCCTGTGATTCGCCACTGAGATGTATTGCCAGTGATTCCATGGAAACGGTATAACAAGAACGAGTCCCTGACTGCATTTCCAGTGCTCTCCACCTTTCATCTCTCTTGTCTCCTTCTCTCTTTCCCTGTCCCTGACTCGCTTCGTCCCTCCATCTGTGGAACTGACTTTCTGCCAGCATGTGACCAGCTTCACTGTGTGTGTGTGTGCACATATGTGTGTGAATGTGTCCAATGTTTTTTTTTGCCTCTAAGCTGTGATAAATGTTCCACTCTGTTTTCTCACCATGGAGCACACAGATCTCTAGGGACTTGCTCACACACACAAACACACAGACACATACACACACAAATTGAATGAGCGGAACTCTTGGCTTTGGTGTCTGACAGTTGCCCCACTATTGACATGGCAGCCTCACTGCTGTCAAAAGCCCAAGGCAGCATCCAAGCAGAAGTGCTTTTCAAGTGAGGAAATATCTGCTATTAAATTCAGAATAAACACACATGCACGCACAAATCCTATTACAACCCATGATACTTTGTCACTACAGATGTCTATTAAATGTATTGCACATACACACTTGTTTTTATACAAAGTCATACACATGTCCCATATGTGCCATTGCTGCCACGACATTTTTTACATATTTTACATAATTAAAAAAAAAAACAGGTCCCACTTACACAGTGTCAAAATTTAAGGACAAACACACCAAAATAGGTGCTTACACTGAGTTTTTTTTCCTCTGGGGCATCTGGGTGGCCTAGTGTTTAGGATATTGCCCCTGCAATCAGAAGGTTGTGGGCCCAACTGCTAGTGTCTCCACTGAGGTACCCTTGAGCAAGGTGTCGTCCCAACACACTGCTCCCTGGGCGCCCCTCATTAGTGGCAGCCCACTGCTTCACTTGGTAAATGGGTTAAATGCAGAACAAAAGTAGCATGTCTCATTTTTTCAACCGAAGATGAGGTTAGGGTAAAGGTTAGGCACTCAATGTTAGGCTCAAGAACCATATAGATGGGAAAAGCTTTCCAGATGATGGCTCCTTATAGTCACATGTGCTGTTGTGTGTCCATGTGTGACTATAAGGGGCCACTTTACTTATTTTTTAGAGATACAAGAATTCCATATAGCCAAACTGAGCATTTCGCAATATGATTGAAAATGTGCCGTGAAACAGCAGTCATCAACAAGGCTTGAGATAAAAAAGAAACAAAAAGTTCAGTGATGAAGAGAGGTTCAGCTTGATGGTTACATGTATTCATAGACAAAATGCATCTCATTTATGCCTGATCCACAAGTGCAAAGGGCCCTCAGTGCTTCCAGCGCTTCCATTGAGTGCCTTACCCTAACCTTAAAGAGAAATGTTTTGTTCTTTCTGTTGAAAAAAATGAGACATACTACTTAAAAAAACACAAACACACACATTACAAAATTAGAAGCATCTGATTTGCTGTCATTAGTCCAATTTTCCCTATATTGTCCCTGAAAATCCATGTAAATTAACACACACACACACACACACACACACACACACACACACACACACACACACACACTTTCAATAATCGAGGCAGCCTTTATCCTGGGAACTTGACCATAATGGGTGACAAATAGATTAGTGAGTATAGTGGAAATAATAGAAAAAGGCCCACAAATTTGAAAATAGCGTAAAAAAAGGAAAACCAGAAAAGCGAAAAAAGTCCTTTGCCGTCAGGGTGCCTGTGGACTACTCTTTAAAGCGAGTCAACATAAGCGAGAAGACACGAGTTTCGGGAGAAAAAGGGAGCAAGGGGAGGAGAGAAAATGAGATCAATAGATCTCCCCTTTTTTTAATGTAGGCTGCCAGAACAACAAAAAGCCTGTGCCATGGTGATAGCAAAATAATGGTGAAAAGTGTTGTACAGCAACGTGGAGAGGCAGCGACTGCAGCTTTTAGAGGGTGTGCGCGGCAGGGGAAGGAGGCTACATCCAAAGGACAATACTGTAAAGAGCATGCTGAAATCAAACTTTCACAAAATGAGTGCATCCAAAACTTTCATCATAGAAGAGGATATACAACTACACTAGACATGAGCTATATATCTTCAGTCTTGATCTTAATATAATGTTATAGCCACTATTATAAGGAATATGGGTTTTTATTTGGTTGTGGTTGGTTATGGTCTGGTTCAGATTCAACCCAAGCTGTGGTGGAACCTTTCTTCTGGGGGGGAAGCAGTTTGGTCCAGTCACTCTAATAGGCTGGCACTTGGCAGATAATGATAAAAGCTACTTAACCCTTAGGACACAAGAGGCACGGATCCAGAGAGCAGCTGAGCAGCGGCGGGTGAGGCGATAGAGCAGCAAAGGCAAGCATGCAGAAGAGCAAACACCGGTTTTAGAATGTTCTAAGAGTTAAAATATTTTGTAGCTGATGTTACCCTCCTTATAGGCCTATTGCCAATAGACAGAGTCCAAGCTAGCTAGATATTTGTAACTGTGTGACTCACTGTGCCCAAACCCATGACCTGAACCCACTCAACAAGTTGACCCACGCATCACTACAGGGGGAGCATTGGACACCATATAGCTCCTTTCATCCACCAATCCAACCCAATCCATACCTTCTCCACCTTGTGTTCACCAAAAAATTTGCTTTTCATAGTCAATCATAGTGCCCATCTTTTTTCCCTCCTAAGCGAAGGGCTGTTTTTTGGCATTTGAAACCAGTGAGGTGTTCTTTCTCTTCAAAGTAAACTGAAAGTGAACCAGCCACAAATTATTTCAGTGCTTTTTCACAATGTGGGCAAGTGTGAGTGTGAGTATTCCGCTGCTGAACTATTTTATCATTATCAGTACAATTACTGTTATCAATACAGTATTTTTAAAGCTTCAGTCTTCCCATTTTATAAAATTTTCAACATAACTCTACACCTAAGTGTTTAGGGCACTATTGACTACTTCAGTGAAAAAAAGTAAAAAATGAATAAACTGAGACTATTAACAAACTGCAAACCCATGGAAGACAAGAGCTTCATGTTCAGCAGAGATGACCATGAGAGCCAGATCAACAGCAAATGTCATAGACATGTCGTGTCCTACAAGTAAGAGGGAAAATCTTTTGTATTTTTTGTGTATTTTTCTTTGTTTTCATTTGTGTTTTCTTGTGTTTTGTTTTGTTATTTTTGGCCAGGCAGTGCCATGAACAGTTATGGGGACCTTGGCGCTACACCACCTTAGGCAACTGGACGGCTCTGTGGGAACAAGACAAAAGGGACGACTTTAACCTTTAAAAAGATGGCCGCTGCCACTCTTTGGGGTTCTTTCTTGGGGACTGGACCACTGTACAGGGACTCTTTTGGACTGCTGACTCTTGAGGCGGAGGTATACGTGCTTGGAGTGAGTGAGCCAAGGTGCCAGGAGCTCGAGTCCTCTGAGCAGATGGCACCAAAGCCTGGGAGCAGCACTCAAACCCCGTGGTTTGTCTTTCCCTTCTGTTTTTAGGTTCGTCCTGGAGATGGTGGAGGATGGGGGGAGACAGAGTGACGGTGTTTGGCGGCAGCTGGTGCGGACCAGGCGGAAGGATGAAAGTGAGACACCTAAGCTGTGTTCGAAAAGTGCACTCGTTCACTTGCTCAGTCATTTACATCATAGTGTTTGCTATATAGGGCTGGTTAACTAGTGAACAAGGGGAGGCAACATTTAGTTAATTTGAGACACTCGGGATGTTACATTTTTACAAACTTTTGCCTAAATAGAGTGCCGGATCTTGGCAATTTATCTCTGTCGCATAAACACACGTCTTGTCTCTTCATGTGGACCTATGACACGGCTATGTTGCATTCTACTTGTGTTAACTGTAATGAACAGCAATGTTTAAAATCTGTGCATATCTATTTTTTCTGCAGCACTGGAGTAGCCTACTAACATGATGGGCATTGCAGCATTTATTACGCTAACTGTACATTTTAAATACACATAAATTGTGGCTATACAAGTGACTCCTGTCCATACACAAAAAATATAAATAAAACAATGTAACCGAAGGTTTTTAAACTGTGGGTATCTGTGTGCAAGTATTTTTTTCCCTGAAGCTTTTTCAGTAGCTATCCTAGCTTGCTAACTTTCCGGAGATATGGATCCAATTCGAGCATTAATTTTGATAATACTTGTCAAGATACTGCTGCTGAGACGTAATGCCATCAAAGCGAGGCATCTGAGACGTAATCAAATGCCAATGGTAAATATTGTGATGACACCTAGCAGCTAATGTTAGCATCCTACCTTCATGTACTGTACAGTGTCTGGACACTAGATTTTGGCATGTTGCACTAACTAATGGGTGAAAATGACAGTTGGAATTTCGAACAACACCACAAAATGGCTGATTCAATACATAGTGCCCTACATAGTGAATGAGTGCACTTTTCGAACACAGCTCTAGCCGGCATAGTGGTTTTGGCTAGCTGAGAGT
Organism: Alestes dentex; assembly: GCA_037576975.1. Taxonomy (NCBI): domain Eukaryota; kingdom Metazoa; phylum Chordata; class Actinopteri; order Characiformes; family Alestidae; genus Alestes; species Alestes dentex. The sequence goes on from JBBIGA010056504.1 coordinate 4,984, forward strand.
GTGGGCAGACATTTTGAGGCCGTGACTGGGTGCTGCAAGGGCTGTGAGGGAAACGGCAGACAGGATGCCAGCGGTGGAAGTCGAACGGCGGTGCATGGTGAAGTCTGAGGAACCAGAGCATGGGGAAGAGCAGTTGGCAGCGGACCCGGAGAAGCAGAGCCAGGGGTGCAGCGGGCGCTGCCTAGGTTTGTACATTTTCTTTTCAGGTCATTTGGGTTTTTTGGTTATTTTTGTTGGGCAGCACAGTGTGTCGGCCCAAAAACTTTTGTTTTTTTTGTGAACACAGAGATTAAAAAAAATATATATATATATACTTGGTGTGAAAAGGGACCTTCTATCTGCTGTGGATTGGGAACAATTTCTACTCTGCTGCTGATGAAGATTTTAATGATGAAGATTTTAATGATGATGAAGATTTAATGAAGATTAAAATACTAATTGATATGGCATGTCTTCACCCCCATTATTGTCTGCGCAGCATTTGCTTTCTGTTAGAAGCTACGAGAGGCCCCATAGGCTGTCTCCATATGGAGAACAGCATGGGCCCTTTGAGCTCTTGAAGGGGGCTAGAAAAGTCTAGACACTTCACAAAGGATGCTCTTTTGGAAGGCTCCAAACTTAAAGCTAAAACATCCATACATTAATAAACATCTAAATCCACTCAAGATGAGAAAACCCAGCACCTAGGGGTGGTCTGGCAAAAATAATCATGAGGTTGTTTTTATGTCAAGAGGTCATGAGATTTGTATTATGTCAGGAGGAGCATGAATAGTGGGCCATTCAGCGTCTGGTGTCCCTGTAAACACTGGGACTGAGAAACATATGGAGTCTTTGCACGCACAGGATGTCAACCGTTAATGACGGAGAAAAAATAATTAAATGATACCTGACCTCATATCCATTAAAAAAAATACTTGGTGGAGACATTGGAGGAAGAGATTTGATATTCAAAGACTGATAACTTACTGTAAGGTGGGAAGGATCTATGCTTTCTTATGCCTATAAAATACCCAGCTCAGGTCCAGCTGGGGAGAGGATCCTCCAATAGACCTCGAGGCTGTTTCATTCTTTAATAAAACAGCACGCTGCACTTCCCAGACTGTGTTTGAGTTTTTGATTTAGAAAAAGTTTCAGACTTTTTCAGTTTTCCACGACACTGCTCACTGGGGTTGGGAGTGGCAAGCAAGCTGGGAGGGGGACGGGGACCCCTGGGGGCTAAAGAGTGTAACCTGTGCCTTGTGTTGTGCCTAATAAACCGTTGTAAAATTTATTTATGGTGTGTCATCTGCTGTGGCTCCAGGAGATCCTAAAGGGTGTAAACGTAGCCAAAGCTGAGTGGCTAAAAACAAAGCAAAACGGAAGTAACAAAAATAACTAAAGTAGCAGGAGGTGTCTTACACTCTAGGCCACCACATGTACATGTAAAAACCAGAGTGGCAGAGCACTCATAGGTATCATGGCACGTCACACTTTACAGGGTACTTTACATTCACACAATTTGTAGAAATAGTATCACTACCTTATGGAAATAAAATAGTTCTATTTTTGTTTGTTTGTTTTTGTTTAGCGTATAGCAAGTAAGTTGGACAGTTTACTGTATGTACTACCATTGCAAATTCAATATAAAACAGTTTTGTATAATATGAGTTAAAAAGTGCTCGGATGCCATGTTACATCCGGTCAGACATAAGTACATGAACACTAGACATTATTCAGTCCCATAATCCTATGAAATAATGAGCCATAGCAGTGAGAGGAGGGGCTTTTTGTGTGTCCAAAATTTTACACCTCTTTGGGGTGCAAACAGGGACACATGATGTGGGGATGCAAAGATTTCAGGGTTGTTTAACTGCAAGTAATGTGTCCCACCATTGCAAATAAGTATGATGTGAAGTACTCAGTTTAGGACAAATTGTGGAGTTGAGCATGTACACACACCCACACATGGAGCATAAGCTAAAGTCCTCTTCATCTTCTAGGCCTTAAAGTTTCAGAGGATAATTTAAAGCAGAAACTAAAAGCGTTGTGTTGACATTTGCATTAGAGGGCTTTTAGCTCAAAGGAGTGTGCATCACTGCGTTGGTGTATGGGTGAGTGTGTGTAGAGTCCCCTTTGATCATTTTCTGGACTGGAAGCCATAAAGACATGCTGTAACAGGATTTCTTATACTGTGATCAGCCCGAGATGCCTTGGATAAGTGTCTCTCAGAAATGCTAAATCATACTATCAATGGAGCTCTGTCAGACCGGCCAAGTTTCTTGTCCTCCAGCACCCAGAAGACAGGGACTCCAGACCAAACTGAGTGTTAAACTAGTGGAGACAAGATTAGCTTATCTGTATTGCTAGATAGCTTTAATTTGTTGTAGGCACAATCTAAAGGCTAGATGGTGTATTCAACAAGCATTACTCATCACTCAATGGTTTTGGCCCTAAATACATCTGTGATATGTCTGATGCATACATTATATTACGTAACCTTGGCTTAAAACCATTAATATTATCAATCTGTGCATTTCATTTTAAATCTTTTACTTTCGTTGTTAAATACAGACATTATGTTAATAAAAAATTAGTTCCATCTGAAAGTCAAATGAAATGGAAATCAGTCATGTTGGTGTGCATGTTCAATCATCAAGCAATTCTAGATGATTACAGAAATCATAGCCCTGTTCGAAGTCTTGCTAGTTGGCCAGTAAACTCTGACTTAGAAATCTACTCAGTTTATCCTTTTCTTTATTTTTTCCTTGACAAATGCAGCTAAGATAAATGCTGTTCACAAGTAATTGAAGTTTAAAAATATATGCAGAAGCAATTTATAGAGGCTAAATTTTGGCAAGAAGTTTGTCCATTTGTATAGATTAAAATATGTTACTGATTAGTGGGGTATAAGCTCCTTGAGAAAACTTGACTTTTCACGAAACTATTTGTTTAATGTCACATTCACACAGGTGTACAAAGTGGTACAAAAAGGCCTTGGATATAGCCACTGTAGCTGTATTTTAAACCTACCTGTCGCTTTGTAGTACCCAGCATCATCCTTGCTGTAGGGTAGCAGGTACACTTCACCTTCTTTCCAGAGCAGAGGAGTTTCTTGATGTCCAAAGAACTCACCTACCCAGCCATCGGCATCTGAGAGACACACACACAGACAAGCCATTATTATTTTTCGACAAGGTAGCATGAATTGTCAGAACACTGTTTTGTCATGCTGTTATATAGAGACTTGTGCTGAGACTGAATGATTCATTCTGGCACCCCAAGCGAGTGGCAGCATGTTATGGCAGCTTGCAAATTTCCCAGTTGTGGGACTAATAAAGGTTTATCTTATCTTGTAGTTGCTGTTCGGTCAGTGCCCTAGTGCCCAGTTCCAACTGTAAATTCCTGGCACGTTGGCAGGGCCCCTATGTCGTCAGGGAACAGGTTCGTCCTGTGAATTATCACCAGCGACAGCCAGTTAAGAGGGCGGACAAACAAAGTGACCTAACACCCACGCAAAGACAAGAACTCAAGGAGCTGGAGGATCAGTTCTGAGATGTGATCTTGATGGAGCACGGGCGGATGCACTTGGTCCAACATGATATAACACCACCACTGGGCCAGGAGTCCCCGGGGCGCGCTGACAAGCGATTGAGGAGGAGGTCAGCCGAATGCTCCGGAATGGAATGATCATCTGGTCCAGCCCTATTGTCGTGTTCCCGAAACACAGACAGGAGTACTTGGTTATGCAATGATTTCTGAAAGTTAAATAACATCTTGGAATTTGATTCATGCCCTATGCCCTGGGTGGACGATCTAATTGAACGCATAGGCTGGGCCTGATATGCGTACCTCCACCCTTGACTTAACAAATAGGCATTGGCAAGTAGCGTTAACCCCCTCCGCTCACCCCAAAACAGCATTTAGTACCGCGGCCTGGCAGTACCGAATACTCCTTTTTGGCCTGTACAAAGCTCCGGCCACCTTCCAGCATCTCATGGATGTTTCCCAGAGCCCACAACATTCTTATGCAGTGGTATATCTGGATGACGTCCTCATTCATTCCTACACTTGGCAGAACCATTTCTATCATTTAAGATGTGTTGACAGAGCTTGGGCAAGAATGGCTAATAGCAAACCCATGTAAATGCCATCTAGGACTGACTAAAGCACAGTACCTGGGATTCCAGATAGGGCAGAGGTTATTGATACCACAAGAAAAAAGATTGAGGCTGTTTGTTCCTACCCCCATCCTGTCCAAAAAAAACAGGAGCGTGTTTTCCTGGGGCTGGCGGACTACTACCGTCGCTTTGTACCGAACTTCTCTCTGCCGACCCCCTCTTTCTGACTTAATGAAAGAAGGTGAGCCAAACAGGGTGCGGTGGACTGGGGTGTGGAGAGGACATTCCAAAAATTAAAGAAGGCTCTCGCTTTGGCTCCTTGACGCCAGTTCATCTTACAGACAGATGCGTCTGAATCTGGGGGCAGTCCTGTCGCAGGTGTTCAAGAGGGAGGAGCATCTGGTATTGTTCATAAGTTAGGAAATTAATGCCTGCCGAGTCGCGTTATGCAGTTGTTAAGTGTAAGAGCCTGCACCCTGGACAGTCACTCAGTGACAGAGAGAGGCAGGGCTACCGAACCACCTGGAGCTGCAGCCGATTCATGGTTCACCGTCAATAAGGGAGGCAGCAGATATAAAAAGGCCAGGGAAAGACACAAGGGGTGTGACGTCAAAGCTGAGAGAAACAAGAAGTGAGTGGGGACGATCCCTTCCTTAAGGGTACCATAGTGGTGCCACTAGCAGTCCTGGGATTCATAGCCACATCCTCCTGATCACTGGGGCAACTCCCTAAACACTAGGACACTAGCCACCCCATGTATTATCTTATGAAGCACCCAGTATTTGACAAACTTTGTAGTAAATATGTCCTGAGCAAAGTGCACTACCCAATATCTCCTAGACAGGGTAAAGGGTGCCAGAGCCTATTCAAGCACCCATATGGCAAAAGGCAGAGAAACACCCTGGACAGGTAATTAGCCCATCACAGGGTGAAAACACAGACTCACACTTTGGGACAATTTTGTATCTTTGACATGCATGTGTAAGCGAGCCAGTTTGGGGTTCTTATTTTGAAAAATGACTAATTGGAGTGTTATGCCTCAGAAGAGCACATGGTGGAACAAAAGAATGAGAGACAGTTTTTGTGTGCTCCATGCTGTTGATTTGGCACCAGAACGCAGAGGAAAAGAGTTCCATGTGTGCTGGCGGACAGAATATCATTCATTCATTGATGTGTATCTTTCCAGCTCGTTATGGGAATCCATTATGTTGGGGTAAGTAGTGGGGCACTTGTCCGTTTTTGATAATATAGCAGTATTCAACAGCAGCAGCATGGAGCAGTCATGGTAATGTGGCCACGTGTAATATGTATTTGTAGTCTTTACTGTTATTGTAGTCTTTACTGTTATTGAGTATATCTGTGTAATAAATGATTTTTGACTTTTTTACATTGGTGGATTTCCTGTATACTTCATTGCCTGAGTAAAAGGACCTGATTATTGGCAGTCAGATGAAAGTTGACCTACTGTTCTAGAGTGGTCTTTACACATGTCTTTAGACTTTGGGAGGAAGCCAGAGAAGATGCAAACTCTGCACAGAAAGAACCTTCAGTACACAAATAAAAACTAAATCAAACGTTTTGATTAATGCTTAATGCTTGATTAATGCTCACTAAAACTATCACAAAAACTAAAGCAACATCACAGTGTGCATTATCTGTGGCTAATGGTGACTGATGAGTTACCCTCCAGAAAGTCTGAAGTTATGTTGAACATCACATGTCGACTGGATGATGAACATGCAAGGGAGTGACCAAAGCAGAAGCATGTCTGACAGCCATCTGGATCATCCTTCTGAAGATTGAATGACCCAGGCTTGCACCTATAAAGACAAATGCACATAAGTGCCAACCTCAAGAGACAGCAAACCTTAAATTTTAGACAGTGTTGGTTCACTGATACCCATATAAAACATACAACTAAACAAATAGTCATGATCATCCATCAACAAAAATTTTACATCTTAATATCACATCTCCCCTCTTTCTTCAGGCACAGATAGCAGGCGCACTTGCAGGCATCCATTTTTAATACTCTATTTCAAAACAAAAACACAAAACAAAGGGCACTATGGCTAGAATAATCTTCCGAAGCTAAGACTCAGAATACAAAACAAAAGGAGACAGGAGACATGCTCAAACTAAAACGAGGATGATGGACCGACAACTACTGTCGGTCCCTAAAGGCTTAAATACAAAAAGCTCTCTCTCCTGAGCACACTGGCAGCTGAAACTAATAATCACATAACTTTAAACCCAGTGTGCTCAGGAATGAAACATCTCAAAACCCTGGCAGCCTCTAGCGGTCGCTCACAGTCACTGTCCCCAGACCTGACATTTTCATGTTTTACATCTCTGCTCCCTGTCAACAAAATTCTTTTTATTACTACATTGATTGATCTCCCATAAAATGTAAAAACATCAAACTCTTTGCAAATTTCAAAACAAACTGGCGCCACGAAAACTGATATTATGTTTATCAGGGGTGACACTGTTTATGAAGGCCACTGTACATTTATGTGGATGTATTTGTGTGTGTGTGTGTGTGTGTGTGTGTGTGTCACCTGTGGCAGGAGTATCCCTCTACGTTAGGTTTGCAGTGGCAGCTTCCATCTTCAGCAGAGCACACACCTACACTGCCCCTCTCATCACACTCACACAACCTGCAGGAGTGTTTTCAAACAAACATACACAAACCCAAACCATAAGAAAAATGTCAGGAAGATGCTCTTACAAACTAACCACCTACTTGACATCCTTTTTAAATTTGGGAATGGTTCCAACATCATAATGTCCATTAATATCCGCTACAGAGAGTGTGTACATAAGTTTTGTGGACGAGGTGTTGCATATTGCTCATTTTTAAAAAATCATTTTTTGTGGTCAAGCGGGCTCTGTAACAGATGGGGAGAGACACAAATGGGGAGAAACAAAACACAGCAGACTCAAACAGATTTCAAAACACTAATGCTCAGTTTACTTAGAAGTGGTTAGTAGTGATATAATGAAAAATGATCAGCACGTAAACACATCTACGTATGCTTTTAGTGGCCCTTACTCATAGTTTGGCACGTTCTCATGGAAATTCATCTAGTTTTACAATTGCTAACTATGGCCTACCTGTTGCACAACTGGAACAATCGTGCTGGGTTGAGAAGTGTCGCAAGCAAAAATACACCCTGAGATTAGAAACTGAACATCGATAAAAAACAGAATTGTGCATAGCAAAGGTCACTTACACTCTTGAAAAAAAGTACCTTACATGGTATGAACACTACCACTGGGATGGTACCCATGAGATGATGTATTGATTCAATACACTCTGTTTCCAGATACAAATAAAACCTTTTCTACAGGGAAAATGAATGTACTGTGACTTTAAAAGTCATTTAAGGCAGCGTTTCTTATTTAACACCAAATATGGTGTTTAAATGTCAATCCCTGATCTTATTAAACCTATCATGAAAAAACGTTTTTATAGATTTTTTCAATAATAAAATAGAAATAATTAGACATGAAATTCAATCTAGAATTATGACTCAACCACATTTGCCACCCAATTCAGCAGA
>JBBIGA010056535.1:0-12645 GCA_037576975.1 Alestes dentex
TGCTTATGTGTGAAAGTCAGTCTGGCGGTTTGTCTCTCTTTCTCTTTCTCGCTCTGTCTTTGGGTGGGGTGAAGGAACTTCCTCTTTTTCTGCTGCTCAGTGAAGGAAGGTCACAGACGTGGCTGTGCTGTTACTCAACCTCTCTCCCTCTCTCTCTGTCCCGTGTGTGTGTGTGTGTGTGTGTGTGCCGCGCTGTCTGAGCCTCTCAGCGTGGAACAGGAAGTGGCCGAAAGACAGGATGTTCTGAGCTTCGGTGGTGTCTCGCATTCTGTCTCGCTCTTTTTTTCCCCCAGAATGCTCTTCAGTCAGTGAAGCAACCAGTGAAAGATTAAAGCTGTAGCTCAGCGTAGAATCATATTTTTAATTCGAATTATGATTTTACAAAAGAACGTACACTCAGCCCAAATGAAGTTGATCAGACGAGACTTTTTGTTTTGTACTTCAGTCCGTCTTTATAGAGAACAGTATATAACATAATGTTTGAACCGCAAGTATATTAGACAGCCTCTTATGATTTAAGGCAGGTGTGGTGTGCATAAGGTTGGGAATAAGGTTTGCCTCCTTAAATACTGGTATCGACTGGAGTATCACACTATTTGTTAATGGTTTATATATTTTATTCGTATAGTTACACGAGAAGAGCACGTTCCACTGTACATTCCTGTGCATTGCAGTGACAATAAAGATATGCTATTCTAGTCTATTCTATTCGAATAATGTTGCTAAAATTAGTAACTTGTTATCACATGCTATTATATACCAGTTTAGTCTTGTAGCTGAACTGTATTTGATTATATCAGTGGTGGAGGTGGTACTGGGGGTAACTGGGGGAATCGGTTTTTTTTTTCCTGCTTTAACCCAGCAGTGGTTTCTTTACTGTGTAAGCGCTTGTGTCTCTGGGTTCATTCAAGTAAATGCGAGTAAACAGTGAAAGGTGAGTGAACTCCGGGCTATGGGTTCAAAGTGTAGTAGAGGCTGCAGTGTTGGCTTCACTCATAATCCTCATTGTGTCAGACCGTAGATTAAACTGTCTGCCGGCTTTATTAGAATTTAAAGGGAGATTTCATTGATTTTTCATACCTAATTCACTTGTTACGACGGAAATGAAGTTATTCACAGCGGTTGGAAACGCGTCGTTCTTGCTGAGTCAGAATCGCTCACGGTAGTAATGATAGGAACCAGATGGCCGAAGAGTCGAATGCCTTTAAAGGCTGAATTACAGAAAGACATTACTTGAAACAGTAAAGAATAATCACAGTTGTTTTAAGATATTAAATAAACGAATGTCTCAAATGGAGGAAAAGTGCATGCAGGACAGTTGTCATGGAAAAGTTTTTTTTTTGTTACCATTTGCTATAATGTTTTGTACACAAAAAAATGGCTAGATTTGGGTTTTAGGCATCACAACCCCTATCACCACCAGCGCAAAGTTGGTAAGTTTCTTTTCATGAATCCATTTCAACCATTTCGTGTCAAACCATTCTGAATAACCTTACATGTCATGCACTGAATTATGTAGAACATCCCAAGTGGTGGGATTTCCTTTTTAAGTGAATGTATTTATTCAGACGGTGGAGAAAATACGGAAAACATTGTAAATTGTTTTATATATGAGAAATGTTAGTGAACGGATCATTGGAAAGAGCAAATAGAAAAAATATAAATAGAAAACAATATATACTATAACCTTTTTGTGTAGGACAGCTATGACTCAACTACAAACACACACACACACACACACACACAGCATACAGATAAAAACTCTGGTGAAAAAAAGAGTGGGGGGGAAATCTCCTAATCTGTCCTTCATCCAACATTCAGGTGCTTTTTACCCTCCTTCTGCACTGTGATGGCGTTCTTATTGTTCCTGTCTTTTTTAAGTTGAGAACAAAAAGAAAACAGTCTGAAATGCAGGCTTGAACCTGATGGTGCAAAATGGAAATCAACAGTAAATGTAAGTAATTATATAACTAACTGTAACAGTGTAGCACTGACGTGTCATACTGGGTTCCTTCTGGACCATGGATCTGCGGAGATCAGCGTTTCCCCTCTTCTAACGCTGAATTTAATTCATGAAAGCCTTGTTAATTAACTAAGGAGCTGAATCTATTTCATGCAGAACATTGCTGAATTATGCAGAGCTGCGATCTGCGAGGACTTGAGTCCAACATACGTGGCGTAGCCTTTTGCCAAAGTCATAAAACTTTGAAGTCTAGGGTTATTACTGATTGTCGGTTGGCTATAATATTTGTATTGAGAGTTTAAATAAACATTTGCATGCTCAGTCAAATAATTGCACTTGATTTACTGTCTGTCTACTAGGAGTGTAACGGTTCACCCAGTTGACAGTTCAGTTTGGTCCTCTTGTTTCTGAGCCAAGGTTCAGTTTACTTTATGGTTTTCTTAGAAACAAAGACTTTTTTTTCAGTTCAGTGCAGTATATACAAAACAGAAATGAAATTTTAAAAGTAGAGTGAAATCAATTACTTTAAAAATCCCCTTTTACAAAATCCCTATTTTGCCATCATTAACAATGATGACATTTTCATTTAGCAACGGACTTTTCCAGTACGTCAGCCAATTGCGTCATGTGTACTCATAGAATCTCACATATAACTTTGATTTAAATTCGGGGGCTTGAGCACATCTAACCTCTAATCTGAATCCAATGGCACGTTCACATTTAATTAAGCACATTTAATACCCATCACCTGAATCTACAATTTGTAATGGTTGCTGAGCCAAAAAAATCCATGTCTCACATCACGCGTACCATGGATTTGAGTTTCAGAACCATCACACCCACTGACAGATTCAGGTCTTTACTTGATTGTGTTCAAAAATGACAGAATTATGGCAAGAATGCAATGGAAGATTCTTTCTCCAAAACAAGACTGTAAACACTCGCGAAATATCTCCCCTTCTACTTTCAAGGAAAGTTTACAGTCTGCACTCTTTCTCTTCTTGTTTTACTTTTTCTTTTCAGTGCTACAAGTCAGGAATAATTCATAAAAAATTACTGCATGATTTTGTAGCTCCTAAGAAAAACATCTGCGCCGTATATGAGGTCAAAAAAAGTTTGTGCTAAAAAGCTCTTCTCGTTTCCTTTTTTCCCCCCTTTTTCTGCGTTAGTAAGTTTTGGCTGACTTGTGCTTTTTGAGACAGTCTGGTATTCTGCCAAAACACCCCCCCCCCCTTCCTACCTGCTCCATTGCCTCAGAGGATTCTGGGATATCTGGTGTTCAGCTGAATCCTGCAGAGGAAGTGAGCTCCCTCAGGGGATATTGGGTATGTCCTGTTTCATATGCAACACACACACACACACACACACACACACACACACACACACACACACACAGGGCTCATCTCAGCAGCAGCTGGGCCCGGCATGCATATCAATGGCTGAAGCAGAAAATTCTGCCTTTGCGCATTTTTCTCTTTCTGGAGAATGTTAGCACTTTCTGTAGAGAGAAACGCAGCTAAAGCTTTTGAACATTAAAAAAACACATTAAAATCTGCCTAAAACTTCCTAAAACATTAGGCTTTGACATCACCCCTTAATAAGAAAAAAAATAAACATTCTCTGGTGCCTGTTTAAGTGCTCTGAACTATAAAAGAAACTTTCAAAACCTGTTTTAATAACTGAATTGTAAATTATGCCACTGTCCCAAGTTGTTCCCAACGCCCTCCCAAAAACATCGACCACTACTATAAATTCGCTGAGTGGCAGAAAAGTGCACAACCCCTTTCACAATGGGGTTGTGAAAGTACACTGGTGGTGATTAAACTGAAGCGAAAAAAAAAAAAGGTTTTATTGTCTTGAATAATTGAAATTAAATTAAAAACATTCGTGAGAATCTTTTAGGACGTGAACCCTTGTTCTAAATGGAAATGAATCGGAGTCTCTTGTTTTGGTTGCTGAGTAGGAATCTCGTGTATACTACTGCTCTGAAATCAGCCCGAAAGTTCAGTTCTGTTTTATTTATATAGTGTGTTTTACAATCATTATTGTCACAAAGCAGCTTTACAGTATGTAGGTAAGAGCCCCTTGTGAGGAAGCCAAGGGTGACAGAGGCGAGGAAAAACACCCTAAAGGTGGAGAAAGAAACCTTGGGAGGAACCAGGTCTCAAAAGGGGAACCCATCCTCCTCTGGTCGACCTGAAGAGAGAGAAAGAGAGTCTCTGTGGAGATGAAAAACAGCCTTCTTATACAGGTTTTATTTGGAGTCTGAGTGAGGAGTAAATTGAGAGTCTGTAGTCTGTAGCACCAGAACAACAATCCCCGCCGAAGCTTTTTGAACAACAGTTGCCCTTGGATGGGGGAGGAGCACGTGGGGGGTCCAAAGCAGCTGGACCAGTTGAGGACACTTGGGCAAGAGACCCCAGCAATTGCAGATCTGGGATGAGGGGGTGACCTGGAGCCCCGATGGTGATCAGTCAGGCTAGACAGATGGGCGGCAGTTCCCCTCAGAGAAGATGATCCAATAGAGTTAGGGGAGACAAACAGAAAACAGAGTGAGTTTGTTTAAGTTTACAGGGTACAACTGGAAAAATTATGGAAAAGCCTGACTAAACAAGTAGGTTTTCAGTCTAGACTGCCTAGACTGTGTCTAAGCCTCGAACATTATTTGGAAGGCTATTCTAGTGCTTTATATGAAAAAATCTCTTCCCCCTGCGGTAGCTCTCATTATTATGGGGACGAGTAGATAGCCAACACATAGTAAGAGTGAAGTTCACAGAGGTGCAAGACTATTCAGCCCTTTATATGTCAATAGAGGAATTGTATAATCAATACAATATTTGATTGAAAGCCAATGAAGTCTTGATAATATCAGACTAATGTGGTCTAATTATAAATGAAGAAAAGCTATTTTAGTAACAGTACCTACGTGTGCAACGAATGATTGATCTGGGTCGATAGTGACACCAAGATGTTTTACCGTTGACATTAGAGAGGTTAAGGAACCAGCAAGATCAAGCATTAGACCTGACAGTTTGTTTCTGCCAGCTTTTGGACCTTGAAGAAGGACCTCTGTTTTATCTGCGTTGAGCGGGAGAAACATCCAGTCTTCTAGATCTTTAATGCAGTCCTGAGTCCTATTTAATCTATGTTTATCATCTGGATTGGCAGAGATATAAAGTTGTGTGTCATTTGCGTAGCAGTGGAAACTAATCCTATGTTTTCAGATAATCGTACCTAATGGCAGCATGTACATTGCAAATACAAGAGGTCCTAAGACAGAGCCTTGAAGGACTCCATATTTTACTTGGGTGTGTGCTGGTGATTCCCTGTTCACCCATACAAACTGCTAGCGGTCAGTTAGGTATGATCTCAACCATCATAAGTCTGTTCCTGTGACTCCAACCAGGTTTTCTAGTCTGTCTAATAGAATTAAGTGGTCAGTGGTGTAGAATACTGCAAAGTCAAGCAAAACCCACACATTGTATTGTTGAAAAATTATATAAAATAATCACTACTATAGTTTGTAGGTACCTGTGATTCTGTACCTCCCTGGGATCATTTTTGCTAGAGAGATGATAGATAGGCTGAGCGTGCTGCAGTAAGTGCTCTGCTGTAGTCTCTAAGGCTCTCCTTCCAGACAGAGTGGAAAGATTCCAGCTTGGTCAATTGCTATTTAGATTTTAGTTTTCAAACATTTTGCATGTTTTTGATCATTATACCAAGGAGCGAGCTTTTTCTGTCTGACTCTTTAATGTCTTAGAGGTGCAGCATGATCTAATGTGGTTGAAGAAAGCTCTCTAAGCATTCAGTTAGGTTTTCTAAGTCTGCTGGACCAGATGGAGAGTCAGCTGGGGTTGATAAATCTGGGAGGTTTTCAGTAAAACTGAGCTGTGGCGGATGGTGTTTTATGACTAATATGTAAGCGAGGGGATGTGCTTACATTATTATTAAGATGTTCATGTAATGAGGTAGTGATCTGAGATTACTGTGGTCTGTGGAAGAATAACTGTGTTATCCACAGTAACACCAAGGGTCAGGATTAAATCAAGCGTGTGGCCGCAGTAGTGAATAAGCACCATTACGTTTTGAATAAAGCCTACATTGTCTAGAAATGAAGTAACTGCAGATTTCAGTGGATCCAGTGGATTTTACCATCTCCAACAATTATTACTTTAGTAGACTGTGTACTGCTAAATACACTAGGAAAACAACTGACATGCTTTTTGAGTTTTTCTACTTTTCTGTATAGTTCGGGGGACAACACAGTCTCAACAGAGTGCAGCCTAGGTGGTGACTCAGGGTCGGTTTAGCCAGTCTGTCTGCTGCCTGGCCTCAGCGCTGGTTTGTCAGCAGCAACTATCTGAGGTGCACCTTTGGCTAGCTAATGGGCTATACTGCAAGAAACGAGAGCAGCCCCCCTCCCACGAGGGGTGGATACCATCCCAAGCCAAGAGACCAGGCATGCCCTCAAAATGGGGACCAGTTGTCAATAAAAATTGCTTTCAGAGCACCACTTGGACATTCAGCAATTCAGTGCCCAGATCCTACTGTAGGCCTCAGGGCCATGTCGCACTGGGATGGGACCAGAGCATCTTACAGTATCGTACATCGTCAGGGCTAACTCTTTAACACTATTCTTAGTAACCTCTGACTGCCGCAGACGAATGCCATTAGCCACTACATGACTCACTGTCCTGTCATACCTATGGCTAGCTAACAGCTTTGGGTTCCCTGCAGTGTCTGGCATCCTGGATCCCAGTGTACACCTAACAGCAGCTGGTGCTGGAGCTAATTTCATGTTGCCGAATAACTGAATCATCTATAGCCAGAGCACTTTAAACCGGCTTCTCAGCAGGCGCTTCACTGAGCAGGCAGACCTGTTTGAGACATGAATGGGAGTGGGAGAGTGGTGCTTGCGTGGGGAAGCTCTCATGCAAGGTAGAGCTTTTTGACTATGCTGCCACCCAATCGCCCCGCTGCGGGGGCTCTACAGCTGGAGTCAAGGGAGTGCTATTTCCCTCATCTCCTGGAGTTGCTAGCAACAATATGATTCACACCTTCTAGCCCTAATTCAAGTCTGGATGCTCTCCTCTAATTCAGAAACATTCTTGTTTAATAATCTTCAAAACATCGAATTAATTCACTACAGATTGGTGTTTTAGCGACTAACACAAAGAGCATACAACGCCAAAGCATCCAGCAGCAGTGGCATCATCAGTGTGTCGCCAGTGTGTTTTGTTTAACATGTTTGTAATATTGAATACTTTAAAGGACGAAGAAACACTTTTATGTCTTACCAACAGGGCTACTGCATTGAGATTTTTTAAGGCTGTGTCACAACTTGAGAATGCCACTCAGGACAGAAAGTTGGGTCGTCTGCTAAGTTACACACTTCAGTGCTAATTAGCCTAAAATTAGACCAAGCTAGCACTCCCTTGTTCAGCAGCGGCCTCATCACGATCTCTGCTTTCGCCTAATGTCCTCAAAGCATTTATTAGATTCACCCTTTGCCTCTGTGTGGGTGTGTGTGTGTGTGTGTGTGTGTGAGTGTGTGTGAGACTCTTTTAGGTGCTAATTAAGCTTTTTCAATTAGCCCTCCTCCAACATGCTTATGCATTATGGTTAATCACTTTCTGAGAAAGTTACTATTTTCCCCCCTTTTTTGTAGATGTACCCCTTTATATTGCATCCAACATGCACACAGACACTCACCCTTCCTTACCCCTGTCCCTCCCCCATTTGGCAGTGGCTGAAATCCAATTAGTGAGAGGAGGTGAATAAATACTGATGAAAGAGAGGAGGTCAGACACTCACTGCCCTGCCCCCACAGTGTATGTGTTTGGGGTGATGGTCAGTCATGGGATGGCATCAATTTATCAGACTGAGAAACAGAATAAAGCAAGACGATTGGAGTGTGGAGATGTAGAGCGATGAAGTGTTCGTGTGTTGTAGATTTTTTCAAATGTACATTTTTTTATATGATTAAGCGAGCAGAGAGTTATATTTCACTGCACGTCGTGCTTGTAACTGTGTATGTGACACTTAAGCATCTTGAATCTGCAGCTCCACTTTAACAGATAAGACCAGAGCACCTCACTAGAACAACTCAGAGATGTCCTAATTGCTTTGCAAGTCTAATTGAAGGCAAATGCAAATCAATTAAGGAAGTTTATTTTTTAATTAGCAGCAGGGTCTATGTGTGAAGAGGCACAGACTAATTGTTTGACACATACTGTGTTAACGTTTTTCATTTTTACACATAAAAAACCCCCCAAAAGCATTAGAACAGTTGTTGATTTTATGTTTGTTTGGACCTTTGGGACGTGTGTGTATGTGTTTATAAGGTTCCGCTGCATGTCAAGGTGTAAATTTAGTGACACAATAAAAAGGAATATCTATATTGCACACTGCATATCGCTGCATAACTAACTTATAAATTCAATTTATTATACAAATGTAAAAAGTGTTCTATGAGAATAATTCACACTTAGATACCCATAAAGAAAATTACACATGCAAAGTGCATTTATCAAGCATTGTTAATGGCCTAAACGTGTTTGTTCCTTAATGTTCGAGTGTGAAATGCATTTTGGATCAATGCAAGCACGTTTGAAATGCTATATTGCTATTCAGACATATAAAAATAAATACATGCTTATGTATTGTGGATAATCACTTTCTGAGACAGTTTCCATTTTTTCCCCTTTTATGTGGTGTTACCCCTTTTGTATTAAACCCAACACACACTCACACACACACACACCCTTCTCCACCCCTGTCCCTCCCCCATTTGGCAGTAGCTGAAATCCAATTAGTGAGAAGAGGTGAATAAATACTGATGAAACAGAGAAGGTCAAACGCTCACTGCCCTGCCCCCACAGTGTGTGTGTTTACTGAGATGGTCAAGTCATGGGATGGCATTCATTTACCTGACTGAGAAACAGAATAAAGCATGATGGTGGTAGTGTGGAGATTTAGAGCGATGGAGTATTTGTTTGTTGTAGAAAATTCGAAGCTACACAGATTAGTTTAGATCAGACAAGAAAGTTTGAATATTTTTGATGCCTGCCAGCCCACCCTCTAACAAAATAACCTCTGAAAATCTCAACCCCTGTAAGTAATGAGCCCAGTCATTTGAGTGTGAATACATCCACAGCATATCCCCCACCACTCTCCAGGTACTTTATGTTGATAGGATGCCGCCTGATGCCTGGTTTTGATCACTGACAGTGATTTCAGAGAAAAATGAATGGAGGAGAGGAAGATAATCATTCTAAATGACACCATTGGAGTATTTTTCGGAAACATGTTAAATGTTCCTCATTAATGTGCAGTGAAAGGTAACAGACTGAAAAGGGGGATGGTGTGTGGATTTTCTGATGCGTCAGCCAGACATCCTACTCATTGTGTTGGGAATCGCACTTTAGCTGCCTGTCTTTGTGTGCTCGGTGTGTGTGTGTGTGTGTGTGTGTGTGTGTGTGTGTGTGTGTGTCTAAGAGAAGTTAAACACATGACCCTTCCCCTTCAACCCCCACTCCATTCATTTGATCTGGCCAATCATATGCTGCTGTTTGGCTCCCACAGGACAGCTGGGTTGTGTGATGGAGATAACAAGGCAAACACACACAAACACACTAGGCTCACCCCACTCGAAGCTTTAGTCTGTGTCACTGTGTGGGTGTGAGGATGCGAAACATCTTGTAATTTGTCCATTTAGTCAGAACTGTGTAAGTGCGGATCATTCTGAAGAGATTCTGCCGGAGATGCTGATGCTAAACCTGTAATCTAAAAGGTACAATTTCCTACAGTTACACTGTGGGAGAGAAAGAGAGATGGAACGAGAGAGAGAGAGAGAGAGAGAAAGAGAGAGAGAGAGAGAGAGAGAGAGAGAGAGAGAGAAAGAGAGAGAGAGAGAGAGAGAGAGAGAGAGAGAGAGGGAAATTATGTAGCATATTCCTACACTTTTTATCATTATTGATAGTGATTTCTCCCTTCGCTGCAGTAACAATCTCTACAAGTTCTGTTGGTGCAACTTAACACCTGTGTCAGCAAAGGATGCACCTGAAAGCAGCTGAGTTCACCCATCAGATGTATGTATTTGAGTGTCATGCACCCCAGAAGGTGCCTTCCTGTCCACACATAATCTGAAAGAGGGAGTAGCTATGTGCAAATTAGCATTTGGAGACAGTGACCTCTGCCCTTCCGCTCTCACAGACCATCACTTACTCCCTTGCTCAGCTGGGACCTTCACAGACACAAGAAAGGTTTGGTTTTGTTTTTGGTGTGTGTGTGTGTGTGTGTGTGTGTGTGTGTGTGTGTGTGTGTGTGTGTGTCTCTGTGTCTGTGTGCATGTGTGTATCCTTGCTGACGTTCCACTCAGATTCTTTTGTCCCATTTTTTTTCTTTAGCAGTAGCTGCAGTGATGATGGAGGCTGGAGCCCACTGAGCTTTGCACTATTGTTCACACTATAAAGAGACTGACCTACAGCTATTGTTATTTTCTCTCTTTGTTCCTCACTCTCCTCATGCTCTCGCTCAAAAAGCTTAGAAATAGATTCCTTGGACACTTTATCAGAAACTCTTCCCTTGTAGTTTTGGTGTACAGTTAAATAGTGTCGTCAGTGCACAGTTTGTGTTAGTCACACTGTAGCAGCTGCAGAGTCACTCATGGCTGGACAGTTCTGAGTGGACCTCTCTCAACCTGGCGACACTGATGCGGTCCGAGTGTCTAATGGAGTGGCAGCCGAGTGTTTACAGTGAGTGTTTTTATATGAAATAAAAGCACTCCACTGCAGTGTCACAGAGCTGTTTTTACAATGGAAACTCATTCTGGAGTTATAAATAAAGATGTTAGCACTTAGTAGTCTCCTCTGGCTCTCACACTGTGCTGTGTGCTCGTATTGTAAGTTGCTTCGAATAAAAGCGTCTGTCAAATGAATGTAATGTAATGAAATGAAATGGAATTTATTGAAATTGTACAGTGAATGCAGCAAAATGTCTTTTTGCCACTTCCTAAGTATGATGCTAAGATAACTATACTAACTCTACTTAAAGACATATTCAGTTCTAGCGACTCTACAGAGCACATATCATACTTCTTGTATTTTTTTCTTTCTCTAGAGACTCACTTATAATATTTGATGTAATCATTTTTTCCTCTCTTTTCCACTTTTAATTTAGCGGGCTGTTTTTTAGTTTCTGTGCTTTTAAGACTGAGCTTTTAAAACTAAGCAGTCTGAGCCGAAGTCAGCATGAATGGGTTGAACTAGCCCGGGTATATGTAAATGTGTCGAATTTTTTAGGACGTCGCAAAAATCATACATTCAGAATAGCACGTTGGGTGTTAAGTGAGATTTTTAGATTGTTTTTCAAAAGTTCTTGTTTGACTCCCACCCTGCAGGAAAGGAAATCAGAAAGCAGAGGAAGGGAAGTGATCTCAGATGTGATTAGAAACACAGCCACTCTCACATACTCGCAGGAAGTGAAGGAGGGCGGAGCGAGGGTGTGTGTGTAGGTTCTTGTTTTACTACCGAGGAATTAAGAGTGTTGGAAACAATGGCCTTTAATACTGCTAGTGTGCAGTTGGTGCGGTTCCTCAGGCTAAGTGACCGGGTCACTGGTCTTGCGCTGATAACTCCAGCCCTACAGCACTCCGGCAGATGAGCTTAAGGACAGACGCTCTAAATAAAATACAGTGTGTGAAACAGGAGAGCCAGACACACACGCTCGCACTAAATTAGCCCAGCTCTATCAGCACATGCATACTGATCTATTCTCTTTGTCTTGGCCAGCAAGTATATGTACTTATCAGCCATAACATTGACAGGTGAAGTGAATAATGGTGATTTTCTTGGTGAGATTCCAGTTCTAATTGGTTCTGGATTTTGAGATTTTGGAAGAATGTAAAGATTTTAGTGACCAAATTAAGGGCCAAATTGTGATGGCGAGACGACTGAGTCAGAGCATCCACAAAATAGGGTGTGCCCAGGATGCACTGGTCAGTATCTACCAACAGTGATCCAAGGACAGTCAGTGCCAAATGGTCATAGACGCCCAAGGCATCTTAGCTTGCTGCAAATGGGGCTGCATACCTCCAGAGCAGTCAAAGTGCCCACACTGACCCTAGTCCACCATCAAAAGCTTCAGAACAGGACCGTGGAGCAATGATTTGATGGATTCCATCTTCTTTTACATCACACTCTAAAAAAAAGTGGACGTGTTGGTACTAGTGCGTTTCTTACTTGGGGCAGAGATGGCACCGGGATGTTCTATGGAAAGAAAGCAAGCTGGCAGAGGCATTGCGGTTGTTCTAGGTAATGTTCTGTGGATTCATGTGGATGTTAATTTGATACATTCCAATTATCTAATGGCAGTGGACTCTTTCAGCAGGATAATTCACCCTACCATACTGCAAAAACTTTCCAGGATCAGGACAAATAGCTCAGATTGTTGACAATGCCTCCAAATTCGCCAGATCTCAATCCATTCCAGCTTCTGTGGGATGTTCTGGTCAAACTAGTCCTTATTCACTGGCTAGACTTGTTCCATTAAGGCACCCTGGTGCCATCTGGCTAATATATCCAACCCCTGGACAGACTCCATTGTAACAAGATAAGCAATGTTATTCACTTGTCAGTGTCACTGGCCTGTCATTGGTTTTAATGGGGGTGTGGGTGTATATA
>JBBIGA010056546.1:0-31701 GCA_037576975.1 Alestes dentex
TGTCTGCCTGCTCGTGTATGTTGTTGGAGGAAAGGAGGTTGTCCCAGTCTGTGGATTCAAAGCATCCTTGTAGAGTTTGGATGCTTTCCACTGTCCACTGTTTGATGTTTTTAACAACCTTCTGTGCCCTTTTGATGACTGGTGTGTATGCTGGGGCGAGCAGGATGGTATGATGATCAGCCGAGCCGAGAGGAGGGAGGGGAAGAGATCTGTATGCGTCAGGGACTGAACCATAGCATTTGTCCAGGATCTTCCCCATACGGGTGGTGCATGTGACGTACTGCTGAAATCCTTTGAGGGACTTGTCAGGAGAACAGTGATTGAAGTCACCAAGAATGAATTTTGGGGAATCCGGTGATAGCTCTTCAAATTTGTTTAGAGTGTTGATGATGTGCTCAGTAGCAGTGACAGCATTGGCTTTGGGGTGGATGTAAACCAGAATCAGGAAAAGTTGTGGAAATTCTCTTGGAAGATAAAAAGGACGAAGGGACACAGCCAAGAGCTCAATGTCTGTGTTGCACAATTTTTCCCTCACAACGACTGTGGAACACCAGCGTGTGTTTACGTAGAGACACACGCCCCCTCCGTGACGTTTGCCGGTGAGCTCACTAACGCGGTCGAGACGTAGTGGGGGGCTGAAGCCATCTATAAGTAGCATGTCATCGTTGTCATTCTCGTTTAGCCACGTCTCCGTGAATGCCAGGATAGAAGCAGTTCTATATTCATGCATATGGTTAACACTAGCTTGCAGCTCATCCGTTTTTTTGCGGAGAGAGCGCACGTTAGCCAGGATAATGGACGGGAGCGCTCGTTGCTTAAAGGTCTCCCTTTTAAGCCTGGCTTTAACGCCGCCTTTTTTCTTCCCCCTCCTGGTTACCTTTTTATGTGTAGATTTGTGTTGGTTGGAGGAGTTCTTGCGGAGAATTTCCTCTGGAAAGCTGTCCGTGTTTATAGTGCATTGAGTCTGTAGTCCGAGCTGCATTAAATGGTCTCTGTGGTAGATGAGCCGCGGTCCGTCGGGCAGATTGGTTCCGATGGCAGACACACACTCACAGATCAGCAGCCAATGCATGCATGTTAGTGTCCATAAAATTCTGCAAATCCCATGGATCTCCATGCTGGGGGTGTTCCGGGGGGAAAGAAATAGTGGTCCGGGTTAACAAAGCAGCGGCGCACGTGAGCTCGTCTAGAACAAAGAAGCAGCGTGGCGTGAGCGCATCTGGAGCGCTCCGTGCATGTAGTGTGAAAAAAGTATGGAAAAGTAAGACAGAACTCAAAAAAAGCACCCCAATTTAAAAGAGCAAGGCAGGTTGTGCAAGCCTGTGTACACATACGCACAAAAAAACAGAAAGCAAACAAGAAAGATAATAAATACAGTACAAACACCGCTCCGCTAGCCCTCCGGTCGACCGCACGAGCAGCGACCCGGAAGTGAAAAAAAATCATTCCTAGTTCTCTTCAGCATTTTAATGAATTAAAAGTAGTAAAGATTCAGTAAAAACTCAAAACAGAACAGAAGTTAAAGTTTCTTCAGTGCTTCCCATTTATCAGACCACATAAAAGAGAACTAGGAGTGTTTTAATGTCTCTTTAAATGGGGCATTTCAATCTACAAATGTAATATTACTTGTCGAGTTATGCTGTATTCTGTAGTGCTACATTATATCCCTTAACCTCAGTTTTATTTTATCTTGTTCTTAGTCCTTGTTCATCAGTGTCCTCTCACTAGCATACCCAGCATGCATTATACACTAATGTCAAACAACCAATGGTGCTAATTTATACTGACTGATGGCCTAGCCCCTGAGCTATAGCCCAATAAATACAAGCAAGCCAGCTTTGATGTAACTCTTTACTCAGTCGATGAACAAAATTATATCTACCTTAATAGCTTTCAGCTTGTTGTCTTCCTGCTCGTCTGATGACTCAGATGTGTCATAACATTAGCAATCTGGGGTCTTTTAGACAGCTCAAACTCCCAAACCACCCTAAAACAGCTGTAGTTTCTCCCACCTTCAAAACACATCATGAGAAGGGGTTTTCCAAAGAAAATCTCTCTGCCTAAATATTAGAGCTGTATAGGTGAATTGGCATGTTTACAGGAGGTGTATCGATTTTTAAACTATGCAAAATGTAACACTATTGTATTTAAAAGAAGTATGAATTATAACACTTTGCTTTCCTGACACTTTCCATTTCTCCACTTTCAATTGTTCTATTGTCTACAGTGTGACTCTTCAACAAAGCTCTAACACCCCTACTGAAACCCAAAGACACTCTCTACACTTCACACTCTTCTCAACAATATATCGCATACTGTAGCTTTTCAGTTCATAATATCCTTTTTCAAACCACTGTGACTGTGCTCAGTTTCTTCTCACATCCATACACCACTAGCCCAACTCAGCTTTCTGTAATACTTAGCACACCAATCAGTTTGTTCAACCAGGAGACCGTAATAATCATGAATATCTTGATCATCCCTTCACACTTTCATTTTATGCATTTCTCCTACGTATCCTCACTGACAATGAATGCGCACATTTTTGGATAATGTTTGTTATCAAGATATCAACCTTCATATTAGTGAGACAGCAGAAGTGTGTAATATACAAATGGGCATCTAACCAATCACTGAATACTTAATACCATAGTGCGAACCTCCAGACCAGTCACAAATCTTCACTGGATGTTTGGATGAATCAGGGCATTCACAGGATCCAAAGACTGAATTTGGTGCAAATGGTAGAGTGCAATCCTGAGGTACATGGCAACAATGCCCCTCACAATGATAGTACACTGATATGTACTATAACATCTTTAGAGGGCAATGATGTGTGATGTTTGTTGATTTGATGCTTGTTATCACCTTTAGAGGGCGATGATGTGTAATGGTTGTTTATTTGATGTTTTTTCGTAATACCTTTAATGGTTTATTTCTTACGTTCGCTTATCTGAATCCAAGCTGTTTCTGTCTTCATTTGGGTGTATTTAGTATATTGTATTTAGTATATTGTAATATGTAGTAGAAGAACGGGCATCTGTAGTTTGTTGATTTTCCATCTCAAACACACCTCAGTCATAAGGTTTAGCTGGTGTGATTTAGCACAGACATAACTAAACAGAGCTGGCCTCTTTTCCACCCAGACTGCCAGTACCCATCCCTAAAGCAGAAACCCCAAGATGCATTCCAGCTTCTGCCTTTAAAACACACATGACCCTGCAGTCCACATTAGCAGAACAAAACCGGCCAAACCCTTAATGGCAGTAATCCTGCCTCCCCTTCGTAAAGCTTTTGTTCATGTGTAGGGGACCAGGGTGGTCTTTAACGCTCACGTGCTTTCCCTTCTGTAATCTGCCCATCATCAATAAAAGTCTGATGGTGTTTGGCCTCTGGTGGTCCCTGTGAGCCCTCAGACAGAGTGCAGTGTTACAGACAGTGAAAAGGCACATCTGGGCCTGAGTATTAGGCTAAGAGTGCAGCATGATATATGAATGGCTCCGAACTACAAACGTCTGTGACTGGTACCAAGAGGCTCTGAATTAAGCGTGGGAGTTCTGGAAGAGAATAGAGTACACCTACACACCACAGCGGAGGGTATTGTGGTACGTCTGATATACAACATCGTATAAAATCATAATCTGCACAAATGGGCAGCAACCACAATGTAATTCTGTGTGTTTTTGTATGGAATGTAGCTGCAGCAATATATTATAATTCCGCTCTTCACTGCATCTGTCAGTGATACCTAAGGCATTCCTGTGGTGATGTCCCAGCCTCCTTTGCTAAAGCAGTTCATATATCAGTCCTGCTGCTCAATGGAAGAATAATACTTCATTGAAGCCATGGGAAACAGCCAAAACCTTTACAAACTTGTTTTTGACCATTGTTTGACGTCAGAACAAAGATAAAAACTGATTTTAGGTAGCACTCCCACTACTGCAGTGATTTGGGAAAACAGACCTTGTTGTCCAGAGTCCACAGCATTCAGCTACACGTTTTGTTTCTTCTTTTTTTTTTTTACAAGTCATTCTGTATCCAAAAACCACACCCACAAGTCTCCTCCACCTTAATGAAAAAATGTGGGTGATTTCCTCCATTAGTTAGCAGTGTTAGCCTTATAGCTCAAAACTAAACTAAAGAAGATAAAACAAATAAGGAAGTGTGGGAAATTGTGTATATTTGTTTTTTTGCCAAATTCTTTCTGGTGACTCATACAGCTTACTCATTCAGGCTTGTTCCTCAAACAACGTATTATTCAGTACCTACTATAAACCATTCAGCAGCCTAACTAACATAATGTTTGTAAGCTATATAATTATAAGAGTGAGGAAATAAAATGTGAAGGCACATTTCACAGGTTAAGCAAAATCTAAATACAATGTATAATCAGCATTTATGAATGAGCTGTGACAAACTGGACTTGAATGAACTGTAACAGTTAACTCAACCCTGAATAAAAGAAAACACTGATAAAAAGAAAAATGCTGATAAAGAAAACATGAATTGATTCCACCTTATCAGAGTGGGGTAGGAGCAGTGCCGAAAGATACAAAGCAGCGCGCCCTGGCTCAGGACCCCTTCAGAAAGCTCTCGAGCCGCCATTCAGCCTAAAGACAAAAGAACGGCGTGGCAGGAGCCTTGCTGGTTACCATGGAGATGCTCAACTATGGCCCCCTCGTGGAGCGAGCGCTGCCAGGCCGCCCCAAACTCCACACACTTCAGCCTTCCCACAACCGTAGCAATGGGCAACAAAAAATAGGTCACTGCCTCATTAAGGAGGACCCACCAAATCACTGCCCCCTCCAAAACACTTATCCCCCACCAGAGACACCGATAACCATTCCCGCAGCACTGCCTCACACTGTAAAACCTGCTGATGCACAGAAAGACTTTTTCTAAAGTTCACAATTACTCCTAAATAAACTTGGTTACACTGACAATGTTACAAAAGTATAAAATCATGATATATTTTCACCACAAATGATAAGTAGCATGCCATTTTGTTGTTTTAGTAACATAATGCCCCCAGACAAATAGCATCATTTTTAAAAAGAAACATACTATTTAAGAAAAAAACAGGTTAAAACTGGTTAAAATTGTAGGTCTCACTTTATTTTGATAGCCCTCAACAGGTTGTCTATTGCCAACAGGTTGTTCAAATGATTAATGAATTTAATTATTAATAAACTTAATTTATAATATTATTTGTACATAGCATAGGTTATTTACTACTAAGTGTTTCTGGAGGGTTTTATTTTGATTTTATTTTCACTATTTGTTATATTGTTCTTGTGTTTGTGTCTCTGTGTGATCTCTGTGCAGTCGTAGCATAAGCAGTCTCCCACGGGATCAATAATGTTTTCTGATTCTCATCTATCTTATGATTCTCAGCAGTGTTAGGGTTAAGATCAGTACCAGTTTTGCATGGAGGATGATCTTAGTTTTAGAGTTGGGGTTCCAAGTTTGAGGCTAATTACAACATTTCATTGTTGTCTTCATTGACAAATACTTTACGTACACTTTAGACAGTCTGGAACTTTTTACAGTCTGGAAAGTGGTCAGTTCTTTTCCAACTGTATGACAAAGTAAAAACTTTTATTTCAAACTAAACTTTTCTTGCTGAACTAATTTGAGCCCATCTGATAAAACTGACAGCTCTCCTTGTCTGATGCTCAGACTGAGTGCAGTGTGCAGGGTGTGCTGCATGGGCCGCGCGTATCTCTCTCAGTGGGGGGCTTTTCAGATTATCACCATTCTAAACAACCTGACTGCCAGCTGGCTCCACTTGTGCTTCAGCATGCGCTAATTCCCAATTACTGCACTACACCTCTCCTCTCCTTTAAAACACATACACACACACACACACACACACACTGCAGATGGTGCTGCCTAAATCCACTACTGTTACTACTACACATACCACTAACTCTCTCTCGCTGTCTCTCTCTCACACACACACACACACATACACACTCCATTCTTCCATTCTTTCAGTATGTCTCCATGTGAATCACACATATACAGCTTCTGAAAAAATATAGCAGACACACGCCTGTCATTAATCATTGTGGTCTTACTGGATTTCCTCTTTTGTCCAGTTTATTCACTTTGCTTCTCTATAGTAGTCAAGTACTGTACACACACACACACACACACACACACACACACACACACACACACACATGCCAGATACAGCTGTATCTTTGCGAGAACAAAAAGTGAGGCTCATAGGCAGTAATGTGCAAACGTTTGAACACCCCCAGTCAAAAAGATATGTTTAGTGAAAATCAGTACACATCCAAAACAGGGAATACATTTAAATATGGTATTTTTCCTAAAAACTATTTTTTACAATTTCTATTCATTTGCTGATTTTAGTATACTTGGAAAAAAAAAATAAACTTACTTTAGAACAAGCCACATTTCATGTTTTTTTCCCAATATAGTAAATTCAGCAAATGCGCAGCAGTGTGTTTATTGTAATAACATTAGACCAGGGGGTCAAAACTTTTGTACACGACTGTATCCCTGAATTCAGCTGAAACATGAATGAAGATCAGACTCAAAACACTCATGTGTAATATTAAACCCTGCTGTACCATTCCCCACCTCCCAGTGACTGGGGAAGACCACCATAAAGTCCAGCTGAGTGAAGTGTGGTTATACTAAAGCTGTGAACATGTTAATCCAGATGCTGGAAGCTCTACAGAACACTCTCCCACACTGGAGCTCAACTTTACCCCATCCAGACAGCAGCAGCACAGTGAGCAGCGTGGTCCTCCAGGGTCCTGGTCCAGCCCGACCGGACCCCATGTCCTCAGGAGCCTCTTCACTCACAGTCCGGGACGCCTGAGCCCTCGCAGTGTTTCCTCAGCATCTTCCATTCAGGAGAACTGGTCTGTGTTTGTGTGTGAGAGAGAGAGGCAATGGTATTTACTCCACGATGGCTCGAGGGAAAACCCGGACTGGAATCTGATGAGTGTTTTTACTGCGCTTTGCAAGACCCCCACCTCCCACCCCTGTCAGTTACTAGCAGCAACAAATTCTCCTCTTCATTCACCCACTGTCTGTGGATCATGCAGCACATCCTTTTATTCGTATTTTCTCGTTTAAAGGATGATTCCACCAAGTTTCACATTCTTTCGCGCAATTCAATGGTTGAGTTGGAAAGTCCTGACTGGTTAAACTTACTGACTTATAGTAGTGGTGAACGGAACCTACAACACAACTTAGTTTAGTTTCTTTCGCCACAAGTGAATTTTCAAGAGTCTCCTGAGTATTTATATGTAATGTTGATGGTGGTAAAACAGTGATAAATTGGAACAAAAACAATTTTTCCTTATGGAATATTTTGCCTTATGTATGACAGTTTAGGGCAAAACCTTCTCTGAAGTCATGAGATAATGGCTTCACAAGAATTCATAATGTTATAACTTTCTGTGAAGGTGCTTTTAGAGCTGTTAAACTCTTTAGAACTCTTGAAATTAAATTACACCGACTGCTAAAGAAGGGGCTGTTGATTTTTTAGGTTATAAACTTTGTTTAATAATTGGAAGTTTAGAAAAGAGAACGTGAAAGATGTGATGAGCAACCAGCGAAAGGCCAGCTCCACCTCCCCCACATCAGACTGCGGAGCAGTCCAGGCCAGATTTAGCATTTGTGCGGTGAGTCACAGTCTGACTGGCTGAGTCTATTGTGAACTCGGGGCTTATCCCCCAATGCCCTGTTGCGCTGATGCCCTGTCGCCAGTCAGGCTCACACCACCGGGCCTCTTCTGGACCCAGCCAGGCCAAAACCACAGCATGCTGGGACTGAAGCTACCACAGTTTAATTAAACCACCAGGCACGGACCAGCTGTATTAAGATAGATATCCTCCATTTACTCAGCAGCACTTGTGGGCCCACAGGCCGAAAGGGGCCAGGCTACCCTCTGCATTCCTGAGTGGCAGTTTGTTAAAGACTCCAGTGGGGCGGTTCTCTTCTTAATGGACAGGCATTTTAGTCAAATAAGAAGGCTGAAAACATGTTAATAAATGTGTTCATGATGGTGATTCTGCAAAGTTATGAGGTGACTGTATTTGGGCCTGTGTAGCTTTTATTACTGCCACACAGTTTGTATAATGCACTGAACTTACATGAAATTATATAACATCAGCACAGTTTTAACTTTTCAATAATATTGCTGATGTAATGCAGAAATTATGTACAAATCTGAATTAAGCAAATTCATTCCAACACCTATTTTAACATTCTGCTCTGTTCAGAAAGAGAATCAATAAATCAATGAATAGGTTACTTTTAATGACTATAGATCTATAGTATCTACACATATTCAGTCATGTTTTGTAGACACAGCCTGTCCTGCCCCAGAGAAAAGCAGAATGATACTCACCAGAGCTGCACTGCCTGCTTATCCTATGGTCACTCTTGTCAGCTGTGAACCCCTGTGGTGTGTAATAACGATGGTGGAAGTTGACAGACAGGGACGTGGCAGGACCCCTGCATCAACCCCCCCAAAAAAACATTGACCCAGATTAACCGTTTGCCCTGCTTCTGATTAGGGTTGCCACAATACCAGAATTTTGACTTTGATACTGATACCATGTCTAGTATCACAAATATGATTACAAAAATGAGAAACACTTGTCATCGCCTGAACCCCCAAGATTTTACTGGACTCAAATTCAAATTCCAATTTTCAAATCTAAATGAATACAAATATCTTTAAATAAAATAATTATAAGTATAAATAAATATTGGAAAATGGTCATTTCAGATTGAATAGATTTTTTGGAACATAAACCATACAAATGTCATAAGTGGACCTCAGAAAATATGTGCCATTCAGTTGTTAACAAACTATTTGGGGAACTCTACTGACCGTAGCTTTACGCTTAGGTTTAGGTTTAAGATTAAGTTTGGACTGAAGTTAAAGTTAGGTTTATGTATCTAAAAATGAATGATCTTTTACTCAATTTTGGCAGAAGACAAGGTAAATATCTACTAACCACCAAAAACTTTAAAAATAAAGTGTTTCCCAATCATTGAAACATCGAACTCAAATGTCCTGAAGCGAGGACTAACAAAATTATATTTGGTTATATTTTATGTTGACTGATTGTATGACCAAGATGTCACATATTACTGAATTCAATTCTTTGCTTATACAGTTCAGATGCAAATTACACTGTATGTCTCTGCATGTGGTGTTTCACCTGTTGACCAGATACAATAAACACAGTGTAAATAACCCATTTAAAGAATCATAGGTGTTAGAGAATTGACTATTTAATTGTTTACAAGGGACTGAGTATTGAAAAGAACCCTACATAAAATGCAAAACAATCAGCAGTGTCCCAGAGCTTAGACAAGAAAACAGATCAGATCATGGGGAGTGGACAGGCCAACTTCTATGTGTTGGGAAGCAAGTGAGAAAATGTTAGATGTACCTAATCATGAATTTGAACTGAATACCTTAAGCAAGATTGTTGAATCATATAAAAAAATTGCTGCGCAAATAAAAAAAAAAGGGAGAAACTGAAGCATTATTTAATGTTTTGCCTGATTACACATGCTGTTTTCCATGTGTACTAATTTACATACTGTGAATATTTACATACTGAGGATAGAATAAAACTGCATTCAGAGGTTTTCACCCTCCTAGTCAAATTAGACAATTAGATTTTCTAAATGAAAACAAGCCAGTTTCACCTCCACATGCATTATAGAATTATAAATGTTATTAATGTTTCTCATAGCCAGCTAACATTCTTTAGCTTCCTGATTCAGTTTTTTTCCAAACATTTTCTAGGGATTACATCCTTAGTCCATTACATCTAAGATGTTGATTCTGATGGATGTTTTGAATCATTGTCTTCTTGTAATATCCTATTTGTTTTCACCTTCAGTTTCTTCACTGGCTGTGGCATATTAGTTTCCAGAAACTGTTGATATCATTTCTTCCCTGTCACCCCACAGCATTTCCACAGCATTTGCATTGGCTGCAACACAGTCCCACAGCGCATCCTCATGCTTAACTGTTACCAAGGTTATTTTATTGAATTGCTTCTCCTTTTTCTCCAGCAAACATTTGGTGATCATAGCCATACAGTGTTTTATTAAAGCTTAATCAGTCAAGCAATAATATTTTCCTGTCTCAATATATATAAGCTTATTCTATGCAGATGATGTATTCCCTTTCTTCACTTAGAAAACCAACAGAGCATATGAATTGAGCACAGGCACCCAAACTTTATCCTTCAAGTGTAATTAGAAATGTATCCTGTTTGTAAATGTTCTAAAGGCTAATTCACACATTAGATCTCCACCTCCAACCATCTGACCCCACCTCCAGAACTGCAGTTGGCTGATGTCACCACCACTAAAACCCTGTTGAATAATCGTGGAGCAGCATGCTGGAAATAATGAAAGCCGGGTGGGAAGTCCATTGAGAAAAAAAAAACTTGAAGTTCACAGCAATTTATCTGTGACTTCACAGAATAGGAGAAAAACTCCTTGGTGTAGCTGAGTTTTGTGCAGTTCACCAATAAGCTAATTATATAGTGTATGAAAGTGAGCAATTTCCCTCTTTTTTGGCCTTCACTGGGTAAATGCCTCATGGCTTAGCCCACTTGTCCCAACTCCTAAGCTTTTGACTGATTTATGGGGCTCTACCCAGAAGGGTCAAGAGATAGTGCTTCATCTCTGGGTCTGTTGAGGCATTCTTTAAGTGTGGGTTATAGATATATAACTGCCAAATGCCATGGCACACAGAAGTTTGCTACACGCTGGGTTAATATCTTTGCACAAAATACCTTTTTACTTTGAACTTATAAATATGAACAAACACAAGTGTACAAGTATATATTCAAAAGCATAAACAAAAATGTGTTGAAAAAATACATTTATAGGGGAAAGTATTCAGAAACCACAGATGTACAGCAATAACGTTGTTGGTCGCTTTGAGATGTCTACAACAAGAAGTCATCAACTTTTGCAGCACTGTGGTACAATTCTGGTCGATTTCCCTTTTCAAACTGTTTTTGATTCCCTAAGATTATGAGGGTTCCTCTTGGCCTTTCAAAGTCCATTCATTTTTATGTGATTCAGGAGGTTAGTTAGACAAGGCAGGAACCTTCATTTTCTTTGAGAACCAGGTATTTGGTTGTATGTTTTAGGGGCACTGCTCTGTTGAAACATGTATTTTCTCCCTTTTCTTCAACAATGAGATTAAAATCTCACAGTAATTCCCAGTAAAACGATCCATTGGTGTTTCCTCTGATCACATTTAATGCCAAAGTACAATTTGTAGAGAACCAGTCCCATGTCATGATGCTCCTACCGCTATACTTCACTTCACTGTGGGTGTGGGGTTCTTAGGATCATAAGCTCAACCCCTCTCTCTTCAAACATGACAAGATGAACTGTTACCCAAGGTCCATTTTTTATGATCAGAGTACAAGAGTTCTGATTTGTCAACATGTGTGTGTGGAAGATTTAGACACAAGTCTAAACACAAGCTTCTTTTTTTAGCAGAGGAGTTTTGCAAGGGGTGTAGGAATTGAGATAACTGCACTGCAGTTCATTTATTGTTTTCTGTGTTACTGCTGCTCTCAGGTTGTTTTTCTTCAGTTTTCCTACAGCACAAAGGAAAACAACCCAACACACAAGTGCACATGCTACTTAGTCATCCTACCAGACAAAGTAAAATAAAGAAGAAGGCCCCCATGTCCAAACTCAGCCTTATCTATATGGCCCTCCCTATTTCTGACAGATTTATATTGCCTCTTAAGCCCTGCCAACTCAACTAAAACCAATAATCTCATCCCACACATATACTTCACTCAGCAAGAATGCCACTATAATGCCTGTGAGTGATTAACGCTCAGGTTCTTTTGGGGGGGATTTTACAGTTTCATTCAGCTCATTGGACTCTAAATTTTCTGTAGCATGAGGTCTGGTGATCATATGGATCAGGGATTAGAAAAGTAGGAATATTTACAAAAACACTTTAAAATAGGTTGCTTACTCTTTGCAGTACTCAGACACAATGACTCTGCAAAGTTGCCCAACAAGGCTACTATCACTGTTATCTCAAAAAGAAATACAGGAAAATGTGGGAAAACAAAAATGTGCCAAGCAGAGTGATTTATAACGAAGTTGCTGACTGAACCTGTCCTGGGTTCAGTTGTTGATGTGAAGTCACCAGAGAGGGATATAACGAACTTAATCTGATTAGCTAAAATACTGACAAGAGTTAGGGCAGAACCCCCTTTCCTTTAAACAAAAGAATCCTGCCCCCCTTCAGCTCTGAGGATGAACAAGGACTCCATACAACATGTATGTAAATGAGAGCGCAAAGTGAACGTCAGCTGCCTTTAAATACAAATCAGAACGCTTTGTTTTAACAGGTGATAGCAACTGCATGCGCAAATCATCATGTCTCTAACTATAACAAGTTGTTAAATAGTATCTAGTAGTCTTGCTTGTGTTATCTACAAACATTCACACTAAATTACATAATACCTCCACTTTAAAGCAAACTTCAGACCCTAAACACACAGTGGGCGATGTGGGGGGTGGGTGGGACGGGGGTTGAAAACATTGGGATCTCTTTGCCTTCTAGTCAGAACTCAATAATTCTCCAGAGTATCCAGGAACTTTAAAAAAATAGTTCCGTGATGTTGGATTCCCAGCCACCCAGCACCTAACTGTCTTTTGAAAGACATATGGAGAGATAGAAGACACTGACTTTGCCCACAGAGCAAAAAAAAATCTGCAAAGCAGATTAGAGTGGCATTTCTGGAAGATCTGCACAAAGACCTGCAAGATTCAGTAATCGCCTTCTGAAGCAGCTCAGTCTCTTGAGCTGGACAGACTCATGAATCACCAAACCTTATCAGTTTATCACAGTTACAAAGGATACAGAGCTCTAATGCTTCAGAACTCAGCAACTGTATCAGGTTTTGGCAAAGTTTGAACAAAACATTCACAGTGAGTCCCAGTTACAGCATTCCACGTGCACTGCATAATTCTGCACATACTCTCTGTCCACTCTCCATGTAGAAAGTCCTAATTTGTACCTTTCTGGGAACAGATACTGTTACAGGGTTGGGAGCCTTAAGGGTACATCTTCAATACTTCATTACATTAGGGAGCACCATTGTACTCTATTCTTTTTTTGTAAGTCTTTTTACTTTATTTTTCTATTTTAAGTGGAAAAAAGGTAAGAATTTGCACCATCCGACTGGGAAAGTGAACAGTGTCTTTAAAACTCCTTTACAGGAAATTTCACCAATTGTTCCAAACCTTCTGCATAATTAAATAATTAACAAGTAAACTAACAAGGTCAGAATAGTTCACAATTAGCATGAAAGGGACATTGCCTGATGCCAGAGACAATAGTTTGTAGTAATTTTGAGAAGGTTTTGCATTTTTTAAAAATTCATTCATGTTGGCCATGCAGGATGCTGCTTGAGAAAATAGTGCCCAAAGAATTTTTTTTTCTGATTTACCATAATGAACATTACATATAAGATACATGCTACCTGTAAAAGCTCTAAAGGCACATATAGTTCATTGATGGTTTTGTATAGCATACAAAATTGTACGTTTCTCTACAATGAACCAACATCTCAACTTAACGTCTCAGTCACTAAATTATATAGACATTTTGCATCTGTGGATTGCTGAAGGTATATTTTAATTGTTTGCACCTTATTCCAAGCTGCATATGGGTTTAGTATATAGTTATAAATATACAGACTGGTTAATTTTATTTTGTTTTGCTCTGTATGTCTACATCTATATCTATACAAATCAGAGTATGAACCTGTAAAAATGGTGTGTATCTATCTATATATCTATATATCTATTTATGCATGAATATATAATGCTCACTGATATACAAATATATATGTATGTGTATATATATATATATATATATATATATATATATATATATATATAGATATATGTGTGTGTGTGTGTGTGTGTGTGTGTGTGTGTGTGTGTGTGTGTGTGTGTGTGTGCGCGTGTGTGTGTGTGTGTGTGTATGCTTGAACATCACAAACCAAGGAAGCTGCAGGTCACGTTTCACTTTAGCAGTATTTGAGAGTAATACATGTTCACTCTACGGCTCTACCCTCCTGTCCCTCAGCTATAAGCAGATTGAACAGTTCTGATTGAGCCGACCTCCCAGTCTGTATTAATCTGAGTGGGAAGGCTAATTCAGGTCGTTAGTAAAACTTCAGTCACTCTTTCCCAGACCCCAACCTAAAAAGCTCAGAGTAAAAGTGTCTTCACTCCTTGGGAACCAATAGAAAGTCCACACTTTTGTTGTACTACAGTTGATTAAGGGCTGTAAAACTTTGATTGCACAGCTCTGATGGGGGTCTGGAGGCCAAAACCTTCGCAAAACTATCATGAAATAGTATTTCAGGTTTCAGGCAGTGTATCCATAACCATTTTAGGTAATAACTTTCTGTCAGGGAGCTTTTAGAGGCCTTAAACCCTTAATATCTGGTTGCCATCACCACTGTTGTAAGCAACGCTGACATATTTTGATGGTGACATCAAAACCACTTTGAATTACTTTTACATTCTATCACCACTGTTGTAAGCAACGTTGACATATTTTGATGGTGACATCAAAACCACTTTGAATGACTTTTACATTCTAAAGTATTTAATATATATTGAAAAGAAAAAAAAATTGTTGGAAATGTCATATAATGTATCAAAAAATGTCCTGCTTGCCTGGTCTTCAGAGTGAAGCCTTTGTGCTACTCATTGTCTTTTTTTTAAACTAATGTAAAAACACCAGTTACTCCTTTAAAAGCTAATCTTCCCCACTGTAGACTTTTCTCACCCATGCATAGCTACAACATGACCTACTCAAGCTCTGCAATAATAAAAGTATCTGGCCTGGCAGTGGGGGATCAGCCAGAGTCAGCAATGTAATACTTTGAAGATCTGTCTAATGGCAGAATATTGCATTCTTAGCTTTTAAGATCTTTGTCTGCCTGTTAGCTTACGCTTGAGACATCGCAGGACCCTCATTGAGGTAAACACAGTGATTTAATGCAGTCGTCCTTTTGGGCTCAGTAGATGGAAGGGACTGTAGAAAGGTTGAAGAATATAGAACAGAAAATGGCTATGCAGTATACTTCTGCTGTGCCTTCTCAAAATGAACAATGGAGGCTGGATGATCTATTTCCAATCGTGATTTATTCTACAATATATTATTCCAGATCTATATATAAAGAATTCCATTCCAAAATGCTTTACCTCACTTTTGTAACAATTTTGGACATAAAGCAGTTTGACAAGCTGCTGATGTGTTTGAAAAGCTGATGTGTGAAAAGTGACATTAGTCATGATATAGCGTTTATTCACCAAAAGTCACTACATTAGGTTCCCCCAACTTGTATAAACACCAACTGTCTATTTGCTGAATCATTGGTAAGCCCCCTTTTTCCAGACCACCAGTGAGCAGGTATTAGAAACAGATGGTCTGTAAAACTGATAATATGGACAATAAGGGTATATAAAAGGTGTACCTAGTGAGGTGGCTCATCTGTATAGTTGGAATCTATTCCCAATGATGTAGTAAAAATAAAAGTGGTGCCTAATGTGTCTAGAAACGAAATGCTTCGTATATGTATTGCCCCAATGTTTAATTTTAAAAGAAAATGTCTTAAAATAATGAAAAGAATTAGAATGTAAATTAGAAAGAATAATAGCCCCCTCTGTTGGTCACTTGAATTGGAACGACAAAACAGCCAAGCAGAGATCCTGTAGGGTCTCTACAACAACCACAGGAACATAAGAAGATGATTTCACAGGTCATGAATAAGCAACATATACAGTAGGCTGTGATTCAATATAGTACTTTTATGTATGACATCTCAGATAAAATGTGAAACGGTGAAACCAGACCCTTGTGTAGAGAAAAGGAACATGGCCCAAATACTAGAACATAAAACAGAAGAAACTCCAGACTGGACAAGGAGCATGACCCAGTTTGGGAAACTACCAAATGGCACTCACAGGCCCACTAGGACTCAACACCTGCTGGAGTGCAGTAAAAGAGATCTTTGTCGCCTCCTGGTGGTGACCAGCAGGACTGCAGGAAAGGAGATTTAAATGGGTTTCTTAATTTTTAATTTATTTTATGAAAAGCAGATTGGTACAATTAAACAGCATTTCAAGTTTTCAGGCCCTTTTGTCCTAATTCTGTGACAATAATCCAAGTAGGTTTATAGTAATTTCAGTCATACACACAGACCACAGCGTAACCAAACAATGTTCTTCCAGGACCATGGAGCAACACAAGAACAAAAACAGAAACACAAGACCTTACCAGTATGGACAGAACACTTAAGAGTGCAAAGAGAAAGAGAGTGCAAGAAAAACACAAGCAAAAAATAACAGGACATTTACAGTAATCTGACATTCAAATGGACAATTGCAAATCTATTAAAAATGTAATGGAGATTATGTTAATGTTAATACATTTGGTTTCTTTAGATGTAATGAAGTGATGTTTCTGCCACCTCTTTATATACTAGTGTTTGTATTGTCAGCTAATGTCATGCCCTCCTAAGAGCTGTCACATGTAAACACACTCACACACACGCACACAACTGATAAACTGTGTTTGATAGCTTACACAGACAAATATGCACACACACACACACAAACACACACACACACACACACACTGTGAACACACACAAACATATACACACTGACGGACAGGCACGTGTGAATGCATGCTCACATAAACTACAGGTGCCAAAGCTGCATAAAACTGCTCAGCAAAAACATTAACTGACCAACACGTGAAGGTAGACTCATGCACTCACACACATGGACAGGCACATGCACACATTCTCTTACACACACACACACACACACTCACAGGACACACACAAAGCCTTACTTGTCAATTATTAAACGAACATGATACCGTGTGGAGAGACATCACACTAGCTGAGGCCATTTTACAGAGAGACGTGAGAGTTCCTTACAATTCTGTCTGCACAGATATTCTCCTTCTTCTGATTCTTGTCCTGATGTCCAGCTAACCTCTGACCTGCACTGGACCCTTCCCAATGGACCCAGGTAAAGCTTCAGGACTCTGTAAGCTCTTTGTGTCTGATCTTCTGTACAGGTTCTTGTTGTGCAAACTACTGTTTACCTCTCCAGGCCATGATAGGAGATATCTTGGTTAGAAAGTTGTAAGGAATTTGATCTCGGAAGCTTTTAGATATGTTGCTTTCATGGAAACGCTGACTGATTATGTCAGAGTGGCCTTAACAGTTCTATCCTTTTGGACTAATCTGGGATGGCTAAAATAATAGTAAATAAAAAAGAATCGAGCTAAAGTATGAATGACTAAGCTGCCATTTGATAGAACGTAATACAGAGACAGCAGAACAAAATGCACCATGGACCATAACAGGTGGGATAATTATGCTGAAACTTTGCAAGAAAATCAGGATTCTGTATTGAGGGTCAGTCTCAGGTTATCTAAAGATATCATTGGAATTGGTTCATTGCTGTTGTGCAGGTAAATAGAAAATGTACAATATAATAAATGTAGGGGTGCATAGGTTTTCCTACACTGAATTTTGATTTTCTCATATTTAAAGAGGTGCCAGTAATGCTGAGAAATAATCCTAACTTAGGTTTTCTCATGCAATAAAAGAAACTGACTTTAAAAGAAATAAGAATGAATCACTAAGCAAAACATATACACAAATCTTCACAGGAGCTGTGTTTCTGTGTGCTATGGTTGTGTGTGTGTGTGTGTGTGTGTGTGTGTGTGTGTGTGTGTGTGTGTGTGTGTGTGTGTGTGTGTGTAGTTCACCATCTATGTGCGTCAGTGGTAGGTAGAGAGGTAGGAAACTTAATGAGGCGTGCATGCTAGAGCAGAGCACCTCAGACTCAGAGCACCTGAATTAATCAGTCCCATGTCTCCTTCATTGCAGAATGGAAAAAGTGGGCCAGTCACCTGCTATTGTATCAAAGATACCTGCTTTACTACTAACCACTTTCACTGTACAGAACAGGCGCGTTTTCATAGTTCTCAAATTGTCTAAACAAGTTCTAGACAAGACGCCCAGGCATTTATAGCGAATACCAAACTCTGCATTAATCAGTATTGTACGGTAACTACTAGGAATCATTCATAAACCACTGAAATAATGATGCAAAGTGTGTGGCTATGACATTGAGGAAGGGTAGTTTAAACCAGCTACCAGGTCCTACTGGTTAAATTGAGAGTACCCTTATCTCAAATCTGACAGTGTTTTTAGGTGTTAGGAATACTACTCTTAGTGCTTGTAATTATGCCTCACACTTTTCTCTATTTTTACTTTATATGAGGATTATTTTTAAAGTGAGATATTCATGCAACTGTCAGATTGCACCCAACTGCTCACTCTTTTCTTCCCCAGTCAGTCCATCAAACATTCCTGATGATCCTGAAATGCACCCAGCTGGAGTTCAGGGACCTCATCAGCCGCCGAGGCCTAGAACCTCTCCAGCTCACTCTGGTCCACCAGCGTACGACACGGTCAGCATCCTGACCGTAGGGCTAGTCAATGACACGGACAGTGTTCACGCAGGCCATCCGGCAACCGATGGTGACAGCATTCAGACTGCTCCTCCAACATACGACACAGACAGCACTCAAACCGCCCATTTCAATTATGATACAGACAGCAACCGGACCCTAAATCCAGCGTATGACACGGACAGTACCCGCGCCCTGCACCCCGCCTATGTCCTGGAGCAGATGGCTGCAGACGGGGCAGCAGGCCCAGAAGCTTCCGGCAGCATTACTGCAGTGAACCTTTCTGAAGAACCTCCACCCTACAGCCCTCCAGACCCTAAAATGACGTACCTTATCTACCCTCCTCCACTGCCCCACTACTCCAACCAGCCGGTTATAGCCTGCCAGCCTGGAGCCAATCCACCTGCATTCTACCAGCCTTCTTTCCTGCCACCCTCCACCTACCCCTCCTACGCTATAGTAAGAGCCTTGAGTCTTTCACCAACAAACATAAAAACACATGCATGATGAATAATGTCACATTTGACCAGTTGTAATTTTTTTTTTCGATCCCACTGTGTTTATCAAACGATATACATTGTGTTGTCAGTTTATTAGGTACATCTACCACATATAAAGTGGCTCTACATAGTCACACGTGAACACACCACAGTACAGCACACAGTCTGCATTTAACCCATTCACCAAGTGAAGCAGTGAGCAGGCAGCGACGCAACACATGGGGAGCAGTGTGTGGGGACGGTACCTTGCTCAAGGGAACCTCAGTGGGGCTACTGGCAGTCCTGGAATCCAAACCCACAACCATTTAATAACGGGCAACTCCCTAACCACCCAGCCACCAGCTGCCCTGCACTTAAAAATAATTGACTTTAAAAGTTATTCTTAAATACTTTTCTTTGTCTTACACATATCATACGCTGACCATCATCTTTATTAGAAGCTGATACCTTGTATTTCCACTCATTGACCACTTTATTATAAATCCCTTGTGTGATCCCACTCCCTGGACACTTTATGAGCTCCACCATACCTGCTATGTGAACTATTGAAGTGCAGAACATATCAGTCCCCTTCTACCTCATTCGTTGGTCAGTTTCTGGCCACAGGACCACTGTTGACCAGATATTATTTGAGTGGTGGCCCATTTCTCAGTGGTATCACTGTGTGTGGGGTGCTGGTGCAAGTTTATCAGGTACAGTTGTTTTGCTGAGGTTTTTACATGCTTCAATTACATTCATACTTCAAATTCTAAGGTATCAATCCAAGAACAGTTCTGTGGTCAGACATTGACCATTAAGAAAGGGCTAGAATGCAGCTGAAGCAAATTTTGAATTATAGCATTGCATCTAACTGTACACTGCATTTTAAACCTACAATGAAGGAGTTTCTAATATAGTGGCTGTCAGACGCATAATACTGTTGTTTTTTATTTAGTACATGAATGGTTCCCCACTTGGTGAGGAGCAGCCAGCTTTACCCAAAGACTATCTTGTGGAGTCCCTACTAGTAACCATCTTCTGCTGTCTCATGAGTGGCCTGGTTGCAGTCATGTACTCTTATGAAGTAAGTAATTCAGAATATGGTCTTATACTGTTATGTGCGGTGCTGCTGCAAACTTCATCACCTGTGGATTCTGTTGTTGCAGACTCGTGCGGCGCTGGCCCGGGGAGATATCCGAGAGGCTGAGAGGGCATCACAGAAAGCCCGTCTGCTGGTGATGTTCAGTCTGATGTTCGGTGTCTTTGTGTTTGTGGGCTGGATTGTATATGTGGTTATAGCTGTTTGTGCCTAGTTGTTCCAAATATGTGAGCTATCATTCTTCTAATCTTGTATAGAGAGTTGTCATAAATAAAAATATATATATTTGCTCTGAAAACAGAGAACATTGCCTCCAGTTTGATTTTAAATATGTAAAATCATGCTCTTATGCTAATATTTTAGAAACAAATTCCAGACTTTTTTTTTCCAAACTTTTACCAATAATTTAAACAGTAATGTGTAAACATTCTTAGATGTTGTCATTCAGAGTGGTTTGGTATGAAATGGTGAAACTTACTGATCCTGATGTCTTTACTTTGGTGGTGATAGGAACCAGGGGTCATGATGTCAATAGTACAAATACAGCCACGTTATGTAATGTAATAACTTCATGAGAGGGAGCTTTTAGATATTCTCCAGAAGCCTGGTTCCCATCACCACCACTGTGAACAACTCGGATTCAATAAGTTTCTCCAGACCTGAGTATTTCTCATCAAACCTCTCTGAATTACCTCATTTAATTATGAAGAATTCATGAAAAGTAAGATGGCTTTCTCTTTTAGTGTGGCGTCACCTTCTTGCAGTTTCATTAGATGAGAAGGGAGGCTGCATGTGATCTAAATAAGTATCTCTGTGTTTGAACAGTATATACATGTTGTATCTAAAACGAAGTGTTTGCTGCCTTAAAATGTGATTTATCATTCCTCTGTGAATTCTGAAAGGTTGTACATACGTAAAAACAAAATTGGAGTAAGCATTTCTGGACCAGTTACTTTTCATTCAAGTTTGTAATTTTGTTGTCAAATGCCAGTATTTTCTTTTAGTATACTTAATTATAAGTATTTTGCCATAATCAGATAAGAGTTTATTGTCTAAGATGAACATTTCCAGCAGAAATGTATATGTGTTATGACTGTATAGTGTGTAAATAAATATCAATGCATGCTTACCAAATGACTTATCAATACAGAGTACTTTTATTACATTCCATTAAGCTTTTTCCCCCTGGCCACAGGGCAGAGGGAGCAGGCAATAAATACAGGTGGAGAGAAAGGCAACAAAATAAACAAAAAGAAAAACAAAAAGTAACCAATAGAGGGAGTAAGTTAGCAGCGCAGCAGACAGGCACCAATGGCTCTCAGTAACCCAACACCACTTTCCTCCATCCAGTATACCTTACACTCACAACCACATCTGAGAAACAAGCAGAGTAAGAAACAGCAGCAAATGCATTGTTATGGGAGAAAACTTTTTTTTGGCCAAAGAACATGAGCATTAAAAGTGACAACAAATACAACTAAAAGTGATGCGAGCCAAATGCCAATAATTTTAAATTATTTTCTTATTTTTCATTATTTTTTGGAATGCCCTGGAGAACACTGCTCTCAGCAGCCAACACAAGGTCAGATGATCATTATTGCAAGTTAATGACAGTTTCATTATTTTAGGCATTTTATACCATTTCTATTGGCCCATTTAGAAGAAACAGTGGCAAGTGGCATTTTACAATTATGTAAAATTTAAACAAATCATCAAAAAATGACCAAAATGAAGATATAAGAGTTCTGACAATGACAATATATGGAACACCTTCAGTTGTGTTGGAAAAGCATTCCAGGTGGGCCCTCATGAAGCTGCTTAAGACTATTTAAAGCTCATTGAAGGCAAATAGGGGCTACTTGTTTTTGATGTCACTTTTATTCTAAAATGTGCACAACAATAATAAAGAGGGTCAGGTTCTCAAGGCATGTCATCCATGAAAAAGGCTATTTGTGTCAAGATATTGTATGTACAAATCTTGATGGCTCACATCCTCAGAACTCCCTGCTGGACTAAAAAACCCTTTGATGCAGAAAGACTTAATGTAGTAAAGCAGCACATGTGCTTAATGATACCTGTCTACTTCAAATGACTCTGCTTTCTAATCAGTCACAGTAAAATCAACACCTAGAGTCATGGAAAACCTGCAACAGCTGCTATAGAGACACAGTGCACAATAATCATTAATTTAACAAATGAATAAAAACAATAAAAATGGAATGTAGCACTATACATTTCGAACCAATCCAAACCACAACATTAACATTCAGTGAGCACGTAAAAATGACTGATAAGGATTTTGTGACCGTAAGGTAGCTACAGGCTGCATGCTGGCTTTTAGCATTTAGCAATTTTTGGTGGTTACTTGGCATATTTGCTGATGGCTATTTCGATGAAACAATGGCTATTTCTCAGACAAAAACATGTTTTGAATATCGAATATTCATCATTAAGTCTGTAATGTCATTTTAAATAAATGCCATATTTTTACAACTCTTCCAACTGTCCAGAATGGACAATAAGTCTAATTATAGAAATTTCACCAAAATGTTTCAAGAAACATTGAAAGTTGTTTCAAAACTAGACCTGGGCATCTGTAATAAACCTACAAACAAACATAACTTCAAACTACAC
Organism: Alestes dentex; assembly: GCA_037576975.1. Lineage (NCBI taxonomy): Eukaryota > Metazoa > Chordata > Actinopteri > Characiformes > Alestidae > Alestes > Alestes dentex. Next base: position 22,799 of record JBBIGA010056546.1, read on the forward strand.
ACAGCCGCGCTCTCTGCATTCCACTGTTCACATAGTTTAGAATCACAGCTAATGAACAGTTTTTTTTTTTTCAAAAGGCATTTAAAAGTCTCCTGCCAAGGTTATTAAATGTATGTCACTTTTCTTTCAGCAACTCCCATATGGAAAAAATATTATGTATTTGAGATCAATTTCAAATGCACTGTTTCATTCCAAAGTATATTCCAAACAGTAGAGCACATTAAACAAAAATACATTTTTGGCCATTTTGAATGCATTTGATAAATACACATATAATGTTTTTCCATATGGGTCATCAAGTTTTTGCTTGCTTGTTTATCCCGTTGTCTGTTCGCCTTGGTTGCTATTGTGATCTTGTTACCACCATTACTTGTAGTTAGTCAAGTGTGGTTTTGCTTTCACCTTTACCATGCTCTTTTTGCTTAGTTTGCTTTTGCCGGGCTATTTTTTAGGCCTTGTAAATCTTTCACTAAAATGAATTCTGTAACAACTACTGATTCATTTAGCAAACAATTCAAAGCTATTTTGTAAACTCTCTCTCTTCTCCAGCACTTATTTTTGATTCTCAGCTGCCACCATATAGCCTATTACTACTTTCTGGTTGATCTATCCAGAACATCTCTCTAACAGGAGCCTTGGTCTTCCTCAGTCGACTGAAAGACTGCTCAGAGGGAGAATTCATGGACTTCCAAGGCTAAGTGACAGCCTCACGAACAAACATATAAAAGAATGCAAGGCCCCATCTTCATTTCAAAGGGACAAAATTCAAAAGATATCCTATTTAGACTCAGGGGCTACACTGAACACTGGAACAAGCTGATAACATTTCTGAAAATCTGCTAGGATTGCCAGTGCAAACAATCTTTATGCCGAGTTACAGAAAGTTTGCTACATTCTGCGAGGACACTTTAAGGCTAAGAGAGATAAGAGAGGCGCTGGCAGGTGTTCTATAATGCTGAGTCACCACACAGTGCAAACAGACAAGTATTTAGACGCTGGAACTGCCCTATGACCGCTTCACATTCAGTGCTCTTTAGTGGAAGAAGTTTAAAGTGAGCTAAAGGGGAATCCCACATTTTTCTAAATTAAGTAATAATAAATTATGTTTAAATTGTTAATATGTAGATATATGTAACCAGTCATTCAGAGTGGTTTGGTGTGAAATGCTCCAATCTAGAGACACTTGTGTTAGTGAATGGAACCAGACGTCAGAAGAGTTTAATGACTCTAAAAGCTCCTTCAAAGGAAGTTATAACATAAAATTGAATGTTATAACTTTCTTTGAAGGAGCTTTTAGAGTCATTAAACTCTTCTGACGTCTGGTTTTAGCATAGTTTTGAGGTTTTATCCAAAACCTGTTTTTTGTAATCCATTCCTGGTGGAAAGGTACAGGTGAGGAGAAATAGTCACCAAAGAATATTTTCTTTTCAGATTTACCACTGTTTTACCATCATCAACATGACATTTTAGAAAGCATATGTAGGTTCACTGGTCATTCTGAATAATAAATATTATTGCTATATTTGTACTGTAGACATCACAACCCCATCATTCACTAATCTGAGTTGGCAGCTTTCTCTACAATACATTCTCTCACACCAAACCACTCTAAATTTGACCGAATTATGTTTAAATGTAAAAGCCTGAATTATGCAAAAAATTGAAAAACAGTGGAATTCTCCTTTAGGTGTACAGGGAAGAAGCAGGGATGTGAGTAGTTAATTTATAGTAGATACATTTGCAGGCAGGCACATATCTACATCTGGAGGTTGCAAGTTCAAGCATTTGGCATGGCATACGTGTTGGCTTTCATAGAAGTTTTGGTTGCAGTAGCATTTTGGCGATGATATTATCTTAAATAGTGGAATTTGAGTGGTAATGCTGACATCTATCACAGACATTCTGTTAGTGGACATGGCAAAAAGTCAACTTATTCCAACAGAGGATTTTGAATGAAAAACCCTGATTGGCTTATGATGTCTCTATTCCATGATCATGGGATGACATCTTAGCCTATGAGGTTCTCCAAAACTGTTTCATCGTTGATGTTGAGAGTTAGTAAACCAAATCTGACATAAAAACATATACATCAAACCTTCAGGGCACAAACCAAAAATTCATATTCAATATTATGAGTCCGAGACTGGATCTGTTCAGAACTATGTTAGTGCATGTAGCTGTGTATAGCTGTGTATAATCTAGCCTCTTTAGCTCAAAAGCTCCAGGTATGTGACGGGAACTTTCCCTTTCTGATTTCCCCGTTCTCCAATCAGCCAATCAGAGTCCATGCCTGGCACCGTGTACACTGTAATGAGCTGGATAGATCAAAGCAAAGAGAAAGTTACAAATGAGAAATGGTTACAAGATATGAGAAACTGTTATTGCACATCTATATATGCAGATTTGTATATCATTTCCACTTTTAAAAAATACGGTGAGGAACCCTCAAGGTTGTCTAAGCCCTCAGAGAAAGTTTAATGATTTCTGGGAACTAAAAATACATATCAATAGTTTTAACTTATTTATGTACTTTTCAAGAGTATCGTCGTGTTTGTCTTTAAACTCTATTTCTATAATATAAGTTTTATAGAAATACTCTTACTTCACTGTTAAATTTTGGTTAGAAACAAAATGGTTAAAATCACTCTATAGAAAAGTACCCAGCCAAGATTGTTCCCCTGTAGATTCCAAGTAGATACAGCCAAGCAGGCCCTCTCATAGGTCTGGACAGGTCTACATATTAGACTAAATACCAACAATAACAGAAGAACTGACAGGTGGGACAAATTTTGTGATAAACATTTCTAGATTAAAAAAAAAGTTCTAGATACGTCACTGAAGGCTAGACATAGTCTAACCAATTTTTAAAAACAGAAAACTGTGGCTGCTTTCACTTCTGATTATAGATAAATGCTCCCTCACCTCATCTGCCAAAAGTGAGAGTTCACTGGTGTCGGCGGCGTCGTAGTCATAAAGGACTTTAGCTTTGCGTGTGCCACTAGCAGGGGGCTGCACTTCTTCAATCTGAAAGACCTCTGTCTCCGGACTCAAAGAGTTTGTGGGCACAGTGGAGGAGGGATCATTTGAGGGGCTTCTGACTGACCTGGGGTTCACCACAAATGAGTTTGGGTACCTCCTGAAAGAGACATTAGATTTTAAGACATTAGAAATCAGGTCCTATGCCAATGAAGCAAATTAACAAAATTCAACTGTTCCATTAGTAAAGTAGCTCCATTCTCTAGGCCAGGGATGTCGAACTTCAGTCCTGGAGATTTCCCTGCTCAGAAACACATGGTTCACCTTGCCAGTTAATTGCCAGGTTTAGTGAATGTGTTTGAGGAGGAGAACAATCAAACTGTGCTGGACACCGGCCCTCCAGGACCAGAGCTCAACATCCCTGTTCTAGGCATACTCACACATCTCCATTAGCACTGTGAGCATGAAGGAAAAGTAGAAAAGCCACATATTACAAATCAAAAGGCCTTTAACATGCTGTTGTGGCTAGAACATTAATACAATATCTAGTTCTCTAATGGCTTGGTGTCTGTAGATCCCACCTGGACAGCTCTTTCTGTAGCTCCTGCATGAAATGGTGACACTGGCTGTAATACGTGGCCTGGGCTTCCACAAACTCATGCAAACATCGCAAGTGATTCACCTGAGCAGATAAATGTGATTTACACTAGGAAGATTACAGCTTTTTAAACATATAAATAATATTTTGTGAATTTTAATAGGATGTGACCGTTAACCGTTATGTATGTATAATTCATTGGGTACTTCAGATTGTTTAGAAAGAACAGTTTAAAAATATATAAACAATCACAGTACTGTGTAAATTTCACTTTTGTGCAATTTTGAGAGAGAAAACACAGCATGAAACAGTTAAGCTGTGACATATTTGTGAAATATTCCACCAGTATGGTGCACTTATAATCCAAGAGAACAGCTGAGAGAACTGTATTATTGAACGACAGCTTGCGTTTTCTAAGAATAGGAAGTATGACACAGTCAGTATTCCATGTGTGAATTTCCATTTTTGATGAAAAGTTAACGATCACAGAATCAGTGAAACATTCTAAATGTTAACAGAGATTTACAGGGGTGTGTTTACACAAGCCTTGGTTGTATATCCACCTGTCAGGTGTGTACTGTGGATGAGGATGGAAGGCTAAATGGTGCAAACATGACTCACATGTGTGCTACTAATGCCCTCCAGCAGCAGCCTTGTGACCTCAGCCTGTCTGTCGAATTCTGTCTGAGCCACCCGCAGCTCCTGCTCCGCCTTCCCGAAAAAATACACAAACACACAGACCTCTAGTAAAACAGACTTATAGAATTGCAGGGACAGTGACATCATGGTCATGGATGAACAATATGGCCAAATAATTGTCGTAATGAAAAATCTAACTCCAATTTACATAAGAAATAAAGTGTTATAAATATGAAAATAATATAAATTACAGAATACAAGTGTTAATATATTCCACTGATCAGAGGTATAGTTAAATATATAGGTTTAATTATAATTCATTCCCACTTTTTACCCTCATTGTTGATCTATCCGAGTGTGTCGCCATTGTGTTGCGTATGTTTCTACTATGGTTCAGGAGGACGATATTTGTCTCACTGTGGAATTAGTGTATAAGGCTGGGATGACAATAAAGCTCAACTTGACATGACACTGAATTCCACTGAAGCCATGTTAAAATAAATAAATAAAAAAAATTATAAAAAAAAACACAATAAGAGAAGCACTACCATTTCACAATGACTCTGCCGTTCTCATAAGTCAGCTCAATTTAAACATTTGCAGTGGTTGAGAGTGGACTTTTTAAACGTTTGAAATGCTGCGATTGCTGTAATTGGTTTTATTTCACGCAAGGTGTTGCTGTTAGTAATGTCACACTTACTTTCTCCACCTCCTCGCTCCAGAGCTGATCAGCACACATGGAAGAGAAACACACGTCAGAGATGCTGACAGTTAAACACAGAAGTGTTGACAAAGGCTCTGTTTAAACACACACTACATCATCCTGGGGTAGACAGTGAGGCCAGTTGTTAGAGGAGGAGCACGAAAAGACTCTGATTACATCCTACGTAACGTCACTAAACATTAATGACTGGTACCCCCATCCCTCCCCCCCAACCCACATGCTTTTTTTACACACAAAATAAAGACAGAATTAAGAAGGACCAAATCTTAATCAGCTGCACAGAGTATACAATAGTACACTTTAGAATTTAAATGATAAATACGAATTTTTTTTGTCCAAATGTGCCAGCGAAGACAAAGTGATGTGTTACAAGCTGCTCGGTTTTCACTTTGTAAAACCTCCTTTTACTAAACCCCCTAAAATAATTGTGTACAAAACCTAGACTTCCAAATGCAAACTGTCTTTATACTTCTTTTCTTCAAGTTTATTCTGTAACAATCAATGTCCCTTCTGAACAAATGAAGTGCAAATTCATGTAAATTCGTTACATTCATACTGTATATGTACCATTTTATTACAAATAACTAAAACTGCTAATATGGCAAGTGCTTACAAACTCTGAACAGTGGTGTAAACCATGACTTTCAAGACCTGTAAAATGCACACACACCTAAAACCACTGCCCAACTACTGCACGTACACACTCCTTTATTTAGCAAATTAGTGTGCTGCTCTTTCAGCCATCGCCAACCCGGGCTTGTCATGGGACCGAGCATGAAAAACGGACGAAGACTGAATGAATCAGCACTGGTCATCTGTTCAGGGCTTTCATTTCTCAGGGAACAAAATCTGATTTGTCTGTGAACTTTCAAAATTTACTGTGAGAAGTTTTTGTGCAAAAACTGCAGTGAAGCATGTACAGGACGTATAGTGGTTATCAAAACTGTTGTTAAAATTATAACACAGAGGCCAGAGAGCACAAAAGTGGTCCTGACAGGGAAAACCACAGCCTGCAATGACTGCTTTATTGTCGATGGCTCTGTTTTTAAAAAGAACTTGGTGGCGTCGAAATGGTACACCATCAGGTTTGAGGCCAAAGCGTCCATAAACGCCAGTCTACCTTTCTGCTCTCTTTCTGCTCTCTGTAATAACTGTTATTGTGCAGATTGAGAGTGAGAGGGCAGTGTGCGAGTCACTCACGGCTGAAGCGCTGGCAGACAGCACGTAATTACGCGGTCTGGTCTCCTGGAAGTCTGGCACCGCCTAGAACCAGAGAGGAACAAAACTTTATATAACATCAGCCCAGAAGGCAACGAGGCAAGAAAATCTCGCAAGTTAACTGAAAAAAATATCACTGGGATTAACAATTCCTTGAAATTTTCCAACTAATGCCATTCAGAGTAACTATAAGGTGCATTCAGCTGGCATCATTAACCCTTGGAAGTGGAGAGTCATTTTTTTCGCTTTGCATGTACAATTCGAGTAGATGATTAATTGCATAAGAAATTACATTTACATTCACCAAGCTTTTGTGACCACCAGCAATAACTATGGCTTCTGGCTTCTAAGGGTTAAAACAGATGTTTGTTCATTTTTCGGTGAATATTCAGGCATGAGGATTATAAAGTGGGCATGCCATTAGGTTTGACGGTGCGAATATTTGAGTGATAATCTTGACCGATATGTATGCATCCACATAAGAATTTGAAATGTCATGCATCTGTAAACCATATCCAGAAAGGTTTAAAGGATCAGAGTGTCAGTGTTAAAAGTATTCTTGTGAAAGCAATTAATGGCTCAGATGGGAATTCTACAGATTCCTCAGAATTTCTGTATAATTAACTCATTAGGACATTAAGTGATGCAGAGTGGTTTGATGTGAAATACTTGGTTCTAGATAAACTCAGAAGTCAGAATTGTACACAGTAGTGGTGATAGGAACCAGACATCCGAGGAGTTTAATGACTCTAATCGCTCCCTCACAGATCATGAACATGTCTGATGCCTGGGATGCTATTTGACTATAGTTTTAAAATACGTTTGGCCTAAAACATATTTACTGAAATGCATTAATGGGAGGTCTACGCAAGGTGTTTTAAAGCAAAAGACGTCTCAAATAAAATATTTGTTTGTTCAGTTCTGACTGAGGCAGATTTGTTCGCAGTGGTGGTGATGGGAACGGGATGTCTGAAGAGTTTACTGCCTCCGAAAGCTCCCTCACAGAAAGTTGCTGCAAGAAACGGTAATGAAAATTCGGTCTGAAGCCTGTGACATTGCTGCATGATACTTCTGCAGTAAGGTTCTGGCTTCTATAATAGGGTGCTGGATTTTTTAATCCATTAATGGCAAAGAGCAACAGTGCACTGTACGGCAAAATAGTAGTCACATGTAGGTTTATTAGTGGTTTTGGACTGTAAATAAAAGGGCTACAGTTGTGTTCTAAACATCAACCCCTGGTTCTCAACACCACAACTGTAAGGAGTCAGTAAGTTTCAAAACAATCTCACATTAAACCAGTCTGTCCCACTTTGTTTACAACCCAACCAAGTATAGGGAAATTCTGAAAATGGATGGAATTTCCCTAAAATTTAGAAGTATGACAAGCTCACTTTTCTCATGTCTGACCTTTAACCTTCATTAGCAAAAGAAAAAAAAAGAAAAGATGAAACAGTGTAAACATGCTCCCTGCAGTGTTTTGCATAATTAATAAATGACCCTGTACAGTGGACAGCCTAACAGTATTCACTGCCATGATCAAACAAGTATCACTGTTCTCATGCTTTAGATGTGTAGTCACTTGGACTGCACCGCTGATTTAATTGATGTTCAGGTCCTGATCACTGGGGACGTACAAGGGGAATAATTAGATTCCGTTTGTCTTAGCAACCATTTACCTGGCATCCGTGTTTAGACAATCTTGTGGCAGAAGCACAAACACTGCAGTCTGAGGTTACTGTCAGAGGTCTATAACTATTTTTTCACACTGACAGCAAACATGCTGTGGATTTCACAGAAATTTAAGCCAGTGCATCAACGATTCCCTCATATAAAATAGAAAATCTATCTACCTATAAAGCTGCTGTCATAAAAAGCAAGAATTGGGCATGAAACATCAATATAAAGGGATACAAACAAGCACCGAAAGGAATAAAAAAAGAGAGAGATGCTGACTCGAGTGGAAAATTCACCCCAATACTCACTTCTCCCTCACACTGCGAGGTTGAAAGAAAGACAGAAGGTTAGAGAAGAATTAATAGCACAGACTACAGTCCATATGGAGGCCAGAGCAGAGAAGAACAGATAAAAGTCTGGAGGAAAGAAAAGAAAAGAAGCACAGAGCAACTACAGAGGACCTTACAGCTGCTTTGGCTTCTGCTGCTTTGGCCTTCTTTAACCTTGCTTTACAGGCATCTAGATCCAAGCGCCGGTTCTCCAAGAGCCTCCTCTCTTTCTGCAAGGAGAGAGAGTTTAGACTGTCAACACACAGTCATATGATGATGCTTTTTTCCTGAAATAAAGCACTAAAAATAGTGTTCTTCTGCCTGGAGGACAAATCACTCTTATGACCAGAGGGCACCATTAATGAATGTTAATGACTAATTCAGATTTCAACTTCTTTACAGCAAAACTGTTCAATTACCCAGTTTTTAAATTGGTGAGGGTTGTGTGTGAAATCAACAGACAACAAAGACTTTGTTTATTTCCTTTTTCACACACTTCGCAAGCTAAATATGGTACTGATAGGAAACACAGGCTCTTCAAACACTAAAACATGACAAAATTAAACTATTTCCTTTTATTATAAAAACAAATAATTTACAGTATTCTTAATATAACAGTATATAAATGGCATTATGTACATGGAAATTACATATATACATGTATATATATATATACACACACACACTAACACATATGTACATATATATATATATAGATATATATATATATATATACATACGTATA
>JBBIGA010056577.1:0-12643 GCA_037576975.1 Alestes dentex
AGAAACGCCTCCACATGTGTTGTGAGTGCAGTAGTGTTTGTAGAGCAGCTTTTCTGTGCTCTTTTTAAGAGTGTTGTGTAGTTTAACATTTCCAGAAAAATGTTTTTATGTATTATTTTTTACATTTTCTGAAATGTTTTTGTTCCGAAGGGTGGTCAGTAGTGTATAAAACAATAGTGACATTCACATTTTACACAGAAAACACTCCCACAAATTACAAAAGCAGTAACCAGAAAAAAGATGCATATATATATATATATATATATATATAAAAGTATGGATTTTTACTGTTTCAGTTGCACAAAATACTGTATACGTTTTGGAGTGATTTGTTGTCCCTTGTTTTTCTGTGGGCTTTAAGTCAGAAAACACACACACATACACACACACACACACACACACACCAAACACACCCTCACTCACAAACAGTAGATGTTGATTAGGCCTCACCAAAAAAGGCATTCAGCAGTTTTTGTACTTGGATGTTGCTGCCGACCGTCCTATAGACGCCTTCCTGAGTGAGTCCTGAGAAAAAGGAGAAACGTTATAGCAAGAGAGAGGTGTCAGGAGAGAAGGGGAGTTCTGTAAAATAAAGGCAGGCCAGCGCAATGGAAAAGTTCAGTGATTGGCTACAGCAGCCAAGCTAACCAGCGTCTCGCCAACAGTAGCCCAGCGCTAGCCAAGAAAGCTTTCTGTTGGTGAGGGCCATTTATCAGACCGCTCCGCGCCGTAAAGCCAACCACGCACATCAGTCTCACTCAGGACAGTCCACGTGTTTATACTATCAAGACAGGTCTTGTGGAGGGTTCTCAGTATGCAGTGGTCAGTACCTACCAAAGGTGCTCCAAAGAAGGACAAGCAGTCCAAAAGCTCATTGAGTGGCGATTAAAGACTAGTCCATCATGTCCGATCCCACAGAAGAGTTGCTGTAACACAAACTGCTGAAAAGGTTCATACTGGCTCTGATAGAAAGGAGTCAGAACACACAGAGCAGCACAGCTAGGTGTGTATGGGGCTGTGGAGCTGCAGACCGGTCAGAGTGCCCATTCCAACCACCACCAACAGCACCTACAATGGCCATGTGAGCATCAGAACTGGATCATGGAGCCGTGGAAGACCAGTCACGTTTTCTTCTACATCATGTGGACGACTGTGTGTGTCTCTTGCCTGGGGAAGTGATGACACCAGGATGCATTATGGGATGAAGACGAGGTGGTGGGCGTAGGGTGATGTTCTGCTAGGAAACCTTGGATCCTGCATTCACGGGGATGTCATTTTGAAACGAAACTCCTACCTAAACTTTGTTTCAGACCAAGTTCTCCCCTTCATGGTGATGATGTTCCCTAATGACTGTTTCCTATTTCAGCAGGATAATGTGTCCTGCCTCACTGTAAACTCTGTTCAGGAACAGTTTGAGGAACATCACAAAGAGTTCAAGGTGTCGACTCGGCCTCCAAAATCCTCAGATTTCAATCTGATCAAGTATCTGTGGGAAGTGCTGGACAAACTGGTCTGATCCATGGAGGCCCCACCTCACAACTTACAGGACTTTCTGTAACGACCTGGTGCAGAACCACAGCACCCTCAGAGGTCTCAGTGAGTCAGAGCTGTTTTGGGGGGCATGAGGGGGACGTACACAATATTTGGCAGGTGGGCTTAATGTCATGGCTGTAGTTGTAAATTACAGTTATCAGTGATCATGCAGCCTATTCCTGCTCTTCTTCAACATGCATTATGAAGTGTGCAGTACTCCTTTTTGTGTGTGTGTGTGTGTGTGTGTGTGTGTGTGTGTGTGTGTGTGTCTGTGTGTAAGGAGGGGAGGGTGTAAGGCATCTAAAAAATGCAGAACTGTTTTTGGCAGTCACATAGCTGTGGATGAAAGTGTGTGTGTGTGTGCATGTTATTAATTATAAAAATTAATAAAGTATTTATTGTTTATGTAGAAATTTGATGCTCTGCATAAAGCATTGCCACTTTTGTTTTTTCTCTCCATTCTTTTACTTTCATTCTTTTTTAATTCCTTCTATTTCTCTTCTTGTTCACTTTTTCTCTCTTCCTCTTGCTCCCTATTTTCTTTCTTTTCTTTTTTTTTGCTCTTTACATTTATTCCTTTGCTCCCTCATTATTTTCTGTATTGTAACACTCACACTTACACGCATGCACACACACGCACGCAAGCGCACACACACACACACACACACACACACACACATACACACACATACACACACATACACACACTGTGGCACACTGCTGCCCTCTACTGGAACAGTGTTCATGTGTTTAAAAACTCCTGAAGCTTGTTAACTTAATAAATCAGCTTTCTCAGCCGCCCAAAAACTGTCAAAAAAACCCTGGGATGAGCCCGTATTGTTCTTGAAAGTACTCTTACAATAAATTACATTATATTACAAGAAATCTCTTCAGTGTCAGAAAAAGCACCCATTTAAGGTTCATGGTTTGGACACATTTATTTTCATTAAATCAGCCTAAAGCCATAACATTAAAACCACCTGTCTAGTATTGTGTAGATCCTTGCGCTGCCAGAACAGCTGTGACTGATTGAGGTATGGACTCTACAAGATCTCTGAAGTTGCTATGGTGCTGTACCAAGACGTTACAGCAGATCCTGTAAGTCCTGTAAGTAGTGAGATGGGGCCTCCATGGATCAGACCAGTTTGTCCAGCACATCCCACAGATTCTCGAATTTGGAATTTGGAGGCCGAATCAACACCTTGAACACCTTCTGATGTTCCTCAAACTGTTCCTGAAAGGACACATTATCCTGCTGAAAGAGGAAACTATCATTTGGAGACATGGTCACAATGAAGGGAGAACCTGGTCTGAAACGATGTTTAGGCTGGTGGTTCATTTCAAAGTAACGTCCACATGAATGCAGGACCCAAGGTTTCAGCAGAACACCACCCAGAGCAACACACTCGTCTTCCACCACCTCGTCTTCTTCCCGTAGTGCTTCCTGGTGCCTCCTCTTCTCCAGGTAAGAGACACACACATCCGGCCGTCCATGTGACACAGACAAACACGTGATCAGTTAGACCAGACCTCCTTCTTCCACTGCTCCAAGCTTCAGCTCTGATGCTCTCATGCCCATTGTAGGTGCTGTTGGTGGTGGTCGGCATGGGCACTCTGACCGGTCTGCAGCTACACAGCCTTAAACACAGCAAACTGTGCTGCTCTGTGTGTTCTGACCCCTTTCTATCAGCGCCTGTATGGACTTTTTCAGCACTTTGTGCTACAGCAGCTCTTCTGTGGGATCAGACCAGGCAGTCTAGTCTTCACTCCCTATCAGTGAGCCCTGGGTGTCCATGACCCTGTCGCTGGTTCACTGGTTGTTCTTCCTTGGGGCACTTTTTGTAGGTACTGCACACTGCATATCGGGAACCCCCCACAAGACCTGTCATTTTGGAGATGCTCTGATCCATTTTTCTTCCTTTTCCGCCAGGACGTGGCCCTTCATTTTGCAGTAATTAATTGATTAGGTACTGACAACAATAGCGACCAAGTAAAAAGCACTTCACCTTTGGCCTCAATGACATTGATGCATCTTCTGACAAACTTGAAACCAGTCTCATTCAGTTCCACTAAAGAAAAATCCAAAATACATAGGATCACAGAAATGTTTAATCAGTTTCTTAAAAAAATATGTACATTAATTATGAATGGATTAAAGCACAACAGATTTTTTCACTCATCATGAAGTTCTGTCTGTAAATTAAAAGTTCTACATACCAAGTTCTATCTATAAAGTTATAGTACGATATTAAAACAGGCAATTTACAGTTAGAACCTGGTATAACATGCACTTATTTTTCTGACTATAACCATAAGTTTTAACCTATAGCTCTGGAAAAAATAAGAGACCACTGCAATTTATTCACCAGGTAGTACCTATAAAGAGACAGGAAGATGCTTTTAACTTCTAGGGATAAAATGAAAATGTACGGATGGTGTTACGTACTTTCGGCTTGTTTGTGAATGGGCGAATGGTAAATCTACAAGAGAAAAAGAGAAAAAATGAAACAGTAAGAACAATTAGAAAATAAAACAATTAAACAGAAGAAAATTAAACAAGTGTTCCCATATAGTCATGCACAAACACACCACAGCACACAGTGTGAAATTCTGTCTCTGGACTTCACCCATTCATATTATATGGACAAAAGTATTGGGACGCCTGACCATTACACCTACAGGGACTTTAATGACACTCCATTCAGATACTTAGACTTTAATATGGAGTTGGTCCCCTTTGCAGCTGCCATAATGCTCTGGACTCTGAGGGTAACTTGTTTTTCTATAACAAGCTAGATCAAACCTGAATGCCCCAGAGTGGCAAGTAGCTTTGGTTTTATATTTGATTTGGCCATTCATGTTTAAGTTGAGATTTACAGAAATATTTAAACTGAAACTGTGTTACTGTGTTAAAGAGAACACTGCTGTTAAAAAGCTCCTTATTTGTTTAAAGTGTTTGCAAACCAAATGTTCTTGCACTTTTGTTCATATAGCAGTACTTTAAAAACAAAAGTGCACAATACACTACTTTTGAATGAGTTATTTAATTTTGCGTATAACAATGCAATTAATCGCAGAAAACAATTTAAAATTGTAATCGTTGCCCAGCATTACATATATATAGCGAACAGCAGTTTTAGTACGTCAAACTCGTTTTTTAAAAACAAAAAGCAAAAATTACAGAAGCTTGCTGCAGGAGAAAGATGCTAATAAAGCTCACCGGATCTTTTCCATCCATGGCTTCTATCCACTGTTTCCTGTTGGCCTCTGAGAGGGCCTGCAGAGTGACCAGGGGCCTACAGGAACAATTACAATATGGACCGTGATCTTCACAGTGTAAATTGTGCACTGACCATCAGTCTAGTCTACTACAATCGAATCAAATCCATTATTATCTAAACTCAGCGTGCAAAATACTTACTTTGCAGCACAGGATTGATATAATATGAGACTATTCCTACAGTGTGTTTGTGGGACTAAAATCACTGAGACCCACCAGCAATTACAGTTCTCTCCTCCCCACAAAACACTGAACCCATCCCAAAAGTACTTAAGGACATCACAGGTAATACAGAGTTAAATGGAGATGTGCCAATGTATTTAATCTGATGTATTTTTAAATCTGCACCCAGAGGAACACTGTCAGAAACAAAGGGTGCCAGATGTTAGCACGATGCACCTGAATTTGCACCTGAAACAGACGCTCAGTGCCTGAAGCCCAGAAAGATTTGATGTTTTCTCTCACCTCTCCTGTGTCTCAATGTCAAAGCAGAAGCGTTTGTCAATGGAGTCGGTTTTCCGGCGAATACACAACTTCACACTGAGTTCAGCAGGAGCCTGAGAGACAGAGGGAGAGAGGTTTGTTGTCGTATTGTGTGTTGTGTTGGTTAGTGTGTGTAAGTACATTGGTGTGTTGGCTGGTGTGTTAATGTCAGAATCAGAATCAGAATCAGAAAACTTTATTTATCCCGGAGGAAATTGTTTCAGTCTCATGTGTTAAGTGTTTGGGCTGCTAGTATGTTGGGGTGTTGGCATACGTGTGTTTGAATATGCGTGCATGTTTGAATATGTGTGTACACTGTAAATAGCAACACTGAATTTAATAAGAAATAGTAAGTGGGTTTAACATAGTTTTGACCAATTTGTCCAGAACACCTACTTTATATGAGTTACTAGTACTTTGGGATCAAAAATGCACATCATCTAAGTTATTTCAAGTTCAGGTGACTAGCAAAACATTAGTCCACGCTTGAGCATGCGCAGTAGCCTCTCTGAGAGACACCTAGGAGGTCTGACTCTTTTCAAAGATTCGTTTCTTTTAACTTTTAGCATTAACTTCCCCGCAGCACTTTGCATGTTAAGTTGGTGAGCATTTTTTTAAAACTTACTTTCTTCGTTTATTACTTCAACGCAGTTTGAATTTTGTTCGGCATAGACCAACGCATGACCACGTTTAATAAACTATCGCTAACTAGATATCTGGCCATTCTAGCTTAGGCTAACTAAGGTAACATTCGCTGCTCACACTGTTCCAGTAGTTTTGAACATGGTCCTTACATTTATGGTAGTTATAGATACACTAAGCACCACATGCAAACTTAACTGACCTGCTCAATCTGTATCAGACTGTGTATAAAACTAAAAAAAGAGCTGAATCGTTTTAGCAAGCCAGCAAGCAAAGTACGTGAAGCATGTTTGAGACCGTGAAGCATGGTTTTTAGGTATATTACCACTACAACGTTTGCATGCACACCTTTTAATTATTGCTTATTTGCTTATTTGTTTTCATTGATAAAAACAGTCTAACATTTAGGATGGCCAACTACTGATCAAAGTTAAGAAAAGCTGGATGTGAAGACGTCAAAATCAACGGTGGCAAGAGGAGCAAATTTAATCCGGGGGGTGGGGGTGGGGGGGTGGGTGGTGATTCTGCTTCCAAAAACATTAAGAGGCCGAAAAGAGACGAGGCTAATTACCTGCCTAACTTGCCTGACGGACAAACTGAAGCAAGCCTTAAACAGGCCAGAACTGAGCTTGTGGAAGAACTTAAGAAGAAGAAACCAAGCGGAATTGTCATCCAACAAAAGATGGACCAATCGTCTCCAATTCAAAGGCGGGAGATTGCCGGCGATGCGCCCTCAGGGCAGAGCATGGTGAACCGATGGCCGGCACTCGTCACCGAAAGCCAGGTAAGCTTCTGTTTATTCTACTTCAACTGAGCGTCTGATGTTATGTGGTGAAGCAAATTCATGTTTAATGTGCATTCCGCCACCTCTTCCACCTCACATATTTTTCAGGTGTATTCTGAGTTCATCAGAATAGCTAGCAAAAACCTTCAGGAAGATTTCTTCATGAAGCTGGACCAGCTCGTGACACCTTTTTTGCAACTGTTCAAGACACGAAAAGGGGTTGTTGACCGAAGCGGACTGTTGGACCGAACTCCTGCAGGACATCAACTGCGTAGTAATTTAATATGATTTTTTTTCCCAAGGGTGTTGTCAGTGTTCTGTAATGTGTAAAGAAGATGGTGTCTCACACAGTCAAGATCATTTTCAGCACATCGAGGTCACCAAGTGTGGTCAGCAGGAAAAAGAGTGACAAAATTTGGCACAATATATTCAGAACATCAGACCAGCAGCTACAGCTAATATATAAAGGCCACTTAAGTTTCTCTTTCAGTTTAAAGGAGAATCCTAGAGAAACAGACCCAATGGGTGTAATTCTCATTTAAGTTGCTCCCATTGGATAGCTTTAGCTGCCAGCTTGCTATTTGGTCTATGTTGTACCAAGTTTTCTTGCTTGTATGTCCCATGGATAGGTCTCTGTGACCTCAAACAACAGGACCAAGGGTTGAAAATGGCCTAAATTCTCCTTTATGTGCAGCCATAGGCATAGCGGTTACTTTCCTCTTGTGTGTCATTGTATAATGGAAAACAAGTGGCAATTTGAGGGATTCTGTATCATTTGACGTCACAGATGTGACATCACAGCACACCCTTGTCCTGAAAGGAACTCCTATTTTACTTGGGGACAAATCCAACGAGTTCTACAAGGCAGCCGTTGTAAGCAATTGCAATCTATATTGAAAATGATCATATCTACTCACAGACGAAACACAATAAATTCTTTCACAATGATTTTGTTGCCATTCATCTTACAAGACTTTAGATAACAATATGTTACTGAGGTACTGAGCTTTCTCACAGATGGCATGATGTTTTCTCCAAGGTTTCCCTGATATTTGAATGAATTCACTTTGCCCTCCATACACTGCAGGTTTCCACTGTCAGAGGAAGTAACGCAGTCCCAAAGAATCACTGAGCCATAATCATCATGCATCACTGTGAACATGGTGTTCTGTGTTCATACTTACTCTTTCAGACATACTACTGAAGCACAGGCCGAAACAGTTCCAATTCTGTTTCACTGCTCCACAGAGCACAATCCCTTGAAAGAAATCCCCAGCCATTTCACCCCATTGCCTTGTTGTGCAAGTTCACAGAGTGCTGTCAGTGAGTAATGGCGAAGAACAAGAAAATATGATACAACATAAAGCCAACAGGAAGCTGGTAGCTATACTAACCTATGGGGACAAGTACCTGAAATTTAAACTTAGGTTAACCCATAGGTTGGCTTTAGCTGCCAGTCTGCTATTCAGTTTATGCTGTACCAAATTTCTTTCTTCTGTCTGCTTCTATCACACATGAAGCATGTGACGAAAGCGACAAGCCTACAGTGAGGCCTGTTAGTGTTTCAGTGATGCCAAATACTTTCACTTCTTTTCACTTCCACTAAAAATTTGCAGTGTGTGGAGGGAAAGACGGACTCTTTCTGATACTGATAAGGCCACAGCTTTTGCATTTGTGTGTCTTCACAGGATACAGCGACAGATAAGGCCCTTACGTCTGCTGTGAAGAGCTCAGGGTAAAGTTTTTATTACTGCTCTTAGTTTGTGCAGAGCCCAAGCGCCTGTTTTACTGGCAGTTTAATCTTAAATTGTGTAGCCGGCACACGGTGTTTTTACATGCTTTATACATGTTGCATTTAAACATAAACGGTGTGATGCATCTAAACTGTTAATTTCATTCTTTTTAACGGATGTCTTACATAGATGTCGATGCTTATTCTACAGTAATCTTCAGTTGAAAGGCAGTTTGAAAACTGAGCCAGAAAGTCAGTTACTGAAATTGGTAGGGTGTGGTTAATGATTAAAAATAAGTAGTGCTCGCTTAAAAAAAAATCTTACTGGCTCAGAATAATCAAGCTGAGTTCACTTATAAAAAGTAAGCTTATCAAGTATTACTCAGAATAATTCAGCTGAGCTCACTTATAAAAAAGTAAGCTTATTAAGACCTACTTACTCAGAATATTGAAGCTGAACTGATTTACTATAATTAAGTTCACTGAACTTGATTTTTTTTTATTAGATTTTACAGTGTGTGGGTGTGTGTGGGGGGGTGTTACCTGTTTGGTTGCAGGTTTCTGTTCAGTTGGGAACATCACCAGCAGTTTACCGTCCTTCATATATTTACAATAATACTTCACCCAGGTCATCCCCAACGCCCCTACCCTCAGAGAGAGAGAGAGAGAAAGAGAGAGAGAGAGAGAGAGAGTGTGTGTGCGTGTGTGTGTGTGTGTGTTAGAGAGAGAGAAAGAGAGAGAGAAAGAAAGAGAAAGAAAGAGAGAGATAGAGTGTGTGTGTGAGAGAGAGAGAGACAGAGAGAAAGAGAGAGAGAGAGAGTGAGTACAGGATAACAGAAAACAGCACAAAAATCTTTGCCCCTCTAAAGCCGTAACTTTACAGCAGAAGGAAAAAACCTTCCCAGATTTGAATGGAGTTTAATGGGACAGGATTACTTTCCAGGTCATTTTGGAGCATCTCTATTGGTCCATTCATCATGAAATGTCACCGCATATCACAAACACACACTGCGCGGAGGTGGCCGAGGCTGGGAGTGATCTCATGGTGTGTGTTTGTGGGTGGGTGTGGGTGGGGGGTGGTTATAATTACAGAAAACTGGAAGAGTCGAGCTTTCGGTTACAGATTGGAGCTCGGGGAAACATGTTCCTGATACTTAGCGATTTAGTGCCACTTCAGCTGCACATTAATTACGCCGCACACTCCTGCTCCTGCTGAGCAACTTCATCAGCGATTAGTCATAATAATCTGGCAGGCCGCACGCTCTAACCTGGCTCTTCTGGACTAAACAAACCGTGGGAGCGTGTCCAGCGGTCGGACTCTTTATAATTCATAAGTAGTCGTTTTGATGGTGGAAAATGCAGCCAAATATGGAGAACATTATTATTTTTATTGAAACAGGCAGTGTTACAGACTCCACCGAGTCTCCAACTGGGAGACAATTACACGGAGATTAAACCTGTTTCACAGGGCCTCACTACAGGCCATCATGCACACAACTCACCATAACGTGCATGGTTCCTGTTGTATATGCTTTATATACTTTATATGCTTTATATACTTTATATTAGCAACAGTCTAACCACTGGGGAGGCATTCACAGTTACAGCCCGGAGCCCTGATACATATGTATCAACAGCAGCTTAAACTAAATACTTGTGTATTCTGTCGTACAGTGTACCCCGGCGAAGCTGCGGTTCAGAGTTCGGTTCTAAGGATTTATTCTTAGACCCAAACTAATAATTGTTCGCGGAAAGCTCCGCTAATTCGCAGAAACCACAGATATCCTCTGCATTTTTTTCATGCATTTTAGTGCTAAATTATTAAGAAAAATATGATTTTGTAAATAAATTATTAAGAAAATATGATTTTGTAACATAAATATTAACGTGAATTCAGCTACATTTCCATGTCAAATATAACTGTACACATTTTTTGGTACTGTCAAGAGAACACAAAGAAAGCACGTCTTGGGATGGTTAAATACCGCTGTACTCAGAGGCGAGAGGTTTGAAAGTAGCCAATCCGAGAGCGTTACTCATTTCTCCTTGCTGCTGATTGGCTGCTGCCCTGTGGCGCATCTCTGGCAGATGCAGTCCAGCATTCCCGCGTTTACCTTTAAGGGTAATGTATTAAGCCGAGTTTAAAATGAAATGAAAGTGTTTTGCGATATTTGGGGGCATATTTAGGGTTTAGACTAAAAAAACTGGCATTTATAGGCCTTTTTTTTTTTTTAACCACATCACATTTTCACAATTCGCAGGGGCTCTTGGAACGTCACCCCCACGAATTTTGGTGGGCGACTGTAAATAAAATGAGTAAAAACTGAAGATGAGGAATAAACATGTCAAATTTCATAATCTGCACTGTTTTACATGTTTTGTATAATCTGGCTATAATAGTGAACACTATTATAATTACACTGTTATTGCCTGTGTTGTTAGTGTGTAACTAAATGGTTATTAAACTGATATTACATTTGTCCAAAAAACAATGATAGCAGTTATGAGCTTCACTCCTCTCATGGAATGATTTATAAACTCCTTCAAGGCACTCAGAAGCTGTTTTAACGCTCACATTTCTCCTGGATGTAGAGGTAGCCCTCTATGGTTGGCTGCTGGCTGTGTCTGATGAAGACTGGCTTGGGCTGCTTCATCCTCTTCATCAGTTCCTCCATTTCCTCTCGCGTGCTCTCAAAGTGGTTACGCGTCTATGGAGACAACAGCAGCACATCTCTATCATCTTAAAGTCTACTGAAAACAGCGCCTGTTCATCATTCACACCACAGCACTCAGTTTCTCAGTGTAGTGGTCTTGCGATTCAAACCCACGACCTCGGTAAGGATTGATGGTGTTTGGTGAGGATGATGGTGTTTGGTGAAGATTGATTGTGTTTGGTGAGGAAGAATGGTGTGTGGTAAGGATTGATGGTGTTTGGTAAGGATCGATGGTGTTGGGTGAGGACTGATGGTGTTTGGTGAGGACTGATGGTGTTTGGTGAGGACTGATGGTGTTTGGTGAGGATTGTTGGTGTTTTGTGGGGACTGATGGTGTTTGGTGAGGATTGATGGTGTTTGGTGAGGAAGGATGGTGTTTGGTGAGGATTGACAGTGTTTGGTAAGGACAGATGGTGTTTGGTGAGGGCTGATGGAGTTTGTTGAGGATTGATGGTGTTTGGTGAGAAAGGATGGGGTTTGGTGGGGACTGATGGGGTTTGGTGAGGATTGATGGTGTTTGGTGATAAAGGATGGGGTTTGGTGGGGACTGATGGTGTTTGGTGAGGATTGATGGTGTTTGGTGATAAAGGATGGGGTTTGGTGGGGACTGATGGTGTTTAGTGAGGATTGATTGTGTTTTTTAAGGTTTGATTGTCTTTGATAAGAAAGGATGGTGTTTGGTAAGGAAGTATGGTGTTTGGTGAGGGTTGATGGAGTTTGGTCAGGATTCTTGGTGTTTGGTGAGGACTGATGGTGTTTGGTAAGAATTGATGGCATCTTGTGAGGGATTATAGTTTGAGTTATGTCACTGGAGAGCTATGCTGAGTCCCGCAGACGGAGGCGCCGTGCTGCAGCTGACTGTCTGATGGACGTCTGATTGAAATCATGTGTTTGGCTCAGGCAGGTCAGTCTGAATACCTGATTAAATTAACAGTCAACAGATTGATGAACGTGATTGGCTCACATTTTGCAGGCTTAGCTGAAGTTCTTGTTTATAAGGCAGGAAGTCCTGAGTCATTTCCACTGTCAGATTATTCAGAGTCAAAATACTCTGCAGGAACGCCAACACCTGCAGGAACATGCACACACACACACACGCACACAGTAAACACTACAGATAAATCACCTGTTTCATAAATGGTTATTTCAAACAAACATTTTGTTACATAATGTTACTATAATTCCTTTCTAAATATAAATAATTAGCTTTTCAGTCTTTTTTTTTATTTCAGAATCAGAGACTGTCCTGTATAACGTTTTGGCGCAGCAGATGATTGATGTTTTAGTTAAAGTTCTCAGTGTAAATAAGTGACACATCTTCTACATAGAAAAAAAAATTATACACACTTGTTGTTTATGTGCTGAATTGAACCCGCTGGGAGAAAAAGAAAACCTAAAATGTTTTATTTTTTTCTAGCATGTTATTTCAGCACATAAATAGAAACTGTACAGAAAATTTGACCTGTAGAGGATTT
>JBBIGA010056586.1:366-12642 GCA_037576975.1 Alestes dentex
TGTGATCTGAGAAGGCCTGATTGTTCCTCTCTGTGTGATCTGAGAAGTCTGGTGGTTCCTCTCTGTGTGATCTGAGAGGGTTCTGGTGGTTCCTCTCTGTGTGATCTGAGAAGGCCTGATTGTTCCTCTCTGTGTGATCTGAGAAGTCTGGTGGTTCCTCTCTGTGTGATCTGAGAAGTCTGGTGGTTCCTCTCTGTGTGATCTGAGAGGGTCTGGTGGTTTTTCTCTGTGTGATTTGAGAAGGCCTGATTGCTCCTCTCTGAGTGATCTTAGATGGTCCTGGTGGAGGACTAACTCCATCTCTGGTAGAAACTTAGTCCTAGTTCTTAATTTTAAGTCTAGGTTTACTAGTATTTGGGGCTTAGTAGACTACAAAGCACTTGTGTATGCCACTCTTGGATTAGGTCATTAAATCATCTATTAAATTGTTTTCTCTTCCAATCAGGACTGCCCAGCGGAGTCAGGTGACTTCAGAGCTCAGCAGTGCTCTGCCCACAATGACATCAAATACCAGGGACACACATACGAGTGGATCCCAGTCAGTTATGACCCGGTCTCGCCGTGTGCCCTGAGGTGCCAGGCCCGGGGGAAAAAAAGTCTGGTGGTGGAACTCGCGCCCAAAGTTCTGGATGGAACTCGATGCAAAGCGGACTCTCTGGACATGTGCATTAATGGGATTTGTCAGGTGAGTTCAGCCATTCTGATCCATTTCTGGTCTTCAGTTTTAATGTGGACATTGATATTTCATCTGGAAGGACTGAGGTGAGGCTTACATCTGCAAGACTAGTCAAAAGTTCGGACTCAACAGCAAGTAGCAGGGGCGGTTCTTTTTTCTGCTACGTTCCACATTTCAAAATAAACACTAAGCAGTGAAATCATGCTAATGGAATTATATAGAGACATATTAGACCCTGGCGTAGCTTCACACACTCTTTTCAAGTTTGAAACTTTATGTTACAAGATATTGGCATGTGCAACACTAGAATTTTGCATTGTTGTTATTCACTAGGTGGCGCTACTCCTCAAATGAGCCATGATGAGCAAAGATCATGTGCCTCCTAGAGGCCAAATTGCCGACTGTTGTGATTTTTGGCAAAACGGTTATCGAGCTATTGCCCAAAAAATACCTACCCCACTTCAGGGGGCGCTAGTGTGAAGGGAGGAACCCACTTCATCAATGAAATGTATTAATCTATTTATTTCTAAGCCATAATTTAGGCTTATCTGTAAAAAAATATGGACGAGGTGAGGGGGAAACATGGTCAGGTGAACTGTTGTATGTATTAAAAGGGGGAGCTGTTAACGCACTAGGCTGGTTACTGACACAACCGTGTAAAATTAGAAGTACGCTGAGTGAGAAGTGCTTGAACAAATGTGTTGCTAATGAGTGTCTGCCAAAGCTTTTGATTCATGTCGTGAAGCCCAGAGGAGCTGAAGTTGAGTTAGCGCTGCAACACTCCGGTCCATCTACTTTTCCCTAAACCCGATTTGACCCCGGCTCCATACAGAGTCATCCATTTATGACTCATGCTATCAGTTTCTATTCCCTGCTCTGACCACTGTGTAATTGTGCTGTGGTTTTCCATTCTGGACGCAGTGAATAATCCATATTTCCTCCAGCGCACAGCTGAAAGGGGAAGGTAAAGCAATAACACTGAGACTGACCCTCAGTCTGCTAATGGCACATATCTGGAGGTTATATATTATATATGAGGCCCCTGTGGCAATGATATACGCATTTAAAATACATCAAATGAAGTTTTCTCTTCTTTTCACTGCATGTTTCCTTAGCACATGATTCAGTGCGTCGATTTGATTCACCCGAATCAGAAGAGCATTGGATATACAAATAATTACTAAAAACACTAGATATATTCAACCCTAGAATATAGGCAAATTCAACAACAGACCAAGTGTTTTTATTATTTGTTTTACATTTATGTGGAAATAGTGTAGCTCGGGTTATATATTAGGAGCGCGGTTTAGTTAATGTTACAAAATATAAATATATATAAAAATAATAAGTATTATATCATAAATGATATATCATATATTATATAATATACACTAAACATGATATGATATCATTTATTATATTAAATTATATTAGGTTTTCTATGCATATTATAAAAATGCATCATGATCTGTGAGTATAACCATTCGACTGTATCTATGCTTTAATGTTAAATCAGTTGTAATTATATTAAATGATAGCTGATTTACCATAATTACAAAATATGTAATATGTAATTATTATTGTGTTAATTATAAACAATATTACACCACGAAACTAATAATTTTTAAAAGACGGCCAATAGTATAATGGTTATTATACAAGGCATCTCAAGCCTGGGGTCGGGCTGTTCTGGCTCGGACCCCCAGGTGATATTTTACACGTGATAATACAAAAATTTCTTATTGCATGAATTGCAGAGAACGATACTCCTATCAACAGTTCCATCTGTACATTTTTAAACATAAACTTTCCAATTACTGGGCCAAGCAGTGCGTTCTCGTCTTCATTTTACAGAGCACATGTGGCCAGAATGGGCCCAAAGACACGTGGTGCGATTAATCAGCATTATTTTATTTTTATTGTTTCTGTAATTAATTGATCGAAACTAACGTGACACAGCAAATATATATAGTAGGGATGCAATCTTTATTCCTGTTTTCAGCATCTGTTCTGTTAATAACATCTTTCTGCATGGACTTGGCTCTGAAATGGCTCCCTACTTCCTCTAGGGGGCGCAATTTAAGTTATAAAATTACAGTTTCTACACCCACATAGTGCCCAGTGTATCCATTACGGAGTATCCACTGATGTCTGAATGTCTAGTAGCTCATTCTTAGACATGTTTTACACTGTTTGGGTGCAGGAGTCTGTATTTTAGGCGCACTATATTAGGAGCAAGGAGCCGTGTGTACATATACTTTCCCAAAAAAAAAAGCATATAGAATACATATGTTATGTGATCGTGTTTCTATAAATGTGTGTGAGTGAGTGAGTATGTGTGTGTGTGAGAGAGAGAGAGAGAGTGAGAGGGAGAGAAAAGAAAAGAAAATTTGACAGGCATTTAGATTTTCCACTTGAGTCTATAGAAGAAAAATGCTCACGCCACATTTCCATAGAGGGAAACTTCCTGGAGACTGACATAATTACTTTCCTCCTTAGAATCTTTTCATGAAGGCTGTGATTCAGAGCTAATGCACCTTCAGTGGAGACAGACACTGCAGAAGTGTGTGTAAAGTGTGTGTAAGTGGATATCTAGGATTGGGGGTAGTTTGGATAATCTGAGCAAAAGCTGTTGCATGTTGGGGTCTCTATAATGATCTTCATATAACGTTCATATAATCCACATCGGTATTGGGACCGACTGTTTCGTTTATCGTTTCATTTAAAAAGCTCTCTATAACTCTTTATGATGACTCATATGATCCATGTGGCCAGCAACATTTAGCTACAGACTGAAGTTCAGATCATTTTTACAGCTCACGGTAAGGCATTTATAAAAACGCTCTATAATGCTTTATAATGTTCAGATGATCTACACAGTTATTGTGTAGTCACTTGTTTCATTTCAAAAGCTCTGTAATGCTTATATAATCCATATGGCCAGCAGCGTTTGGCTGCACGCTGAAGTTTAATTGAGCAGAAGATGAAAAGATTTGGGTGACTATTGACTTCCAGTGTTGGTGATGTTAGCCTCGTGACCCCAGATATGAACTAAAGTAGAAAAAAATGGATTTTGCTTCTTTTGATCTTTATTGTCCTAATAATTTGTCCTAATAAACTGTCTACATATCAGTCACAATTAAACTGAAGCCAAATTAAATGCAGTTAGATTAAGTGTGGGGTTGTTTAGGTTCATTATAGGTCTATGCATGTGATAATTTCTCTCTTTGCGCAAAAGTTTTGGCACCCCATATCTTTTCTTAACCTTTTTAACCCTCCCCTGTGGAACCAATGTAAATGAAAGTAACCTTTCAAAACCATAGCAACCATAGCAACAAGCTGCCAACACCTTAGCAACCACCTGCAGTGCCCTATTAGCCACCTAGCAAAACACTCACAACACCTAGCTGCAGCCGAGCAGTCACGCTTAGCATTTTCTTATAGAAATGCATTCTAGATACTGATGTGTCTTGTTTTCAGTGGCTTCTCCCACAACCAGCGTTTAATCATCCAGGCCTGCCCACACAAGCCTGCAAAAGTTTTGGCACCCTTGTCACCCGTTTACAGGAGTGTGGTGAGCAGTTTTGTGGAGTGGTGTGAGCTAAAACATTTACAGCTTAACATCACAAAGACAAAGGAAGCGGTAGTGAATTTAGGTAGCAGGCTCCTCCTCCTGCCCTCGTCACCATCAGTCAGAGGGACTGATGTCGAGGTGGTTGAGGACTACAGGTACCTGGGTGTGCATATTGAAAGCAAACTGGGCTGGTCTAGGAATACAGACATTGTTTTCAAAAAGGGGCAGAGCCATCTGGTCCTTCAATGTCTGTAGGACCATGTTGTCTATGTTCTTTCACTCCATGGTAGAGGGTGTGGTGTTTTTTGCAGTGGGGTGAAGGCAATTGATGCCAAGAGACTGAACAAGCTGATCAAAATGCTGGTCCAGCTCTGGGTGTCAAACTGGAGTCCCTGGCGGAGGTGTCTGAGAGGAGAATACTGAAGAAGGTTCTCTGCATGGACAATCCCTGCCAACCCTTGTGCACC
Source organism: Alestes dentex (assembly GCA_037576975.1). Lineage (NCBI taxonomy): Eukaryota > Metazoa > Chordata > Actinopteri > Characiformes > Alestidae > Alestes > Alestes dentex. The sequence continues at coordinate 5,084 of JBBIGA010056586.1, forward strand.
TCTTTAATAGGCCATTGGAGCGCACACAGCAAAAGTCTCATCTAAATGTAGGACGGAACGCCACAGAAAATCCTTTCTACCTGAGGCCATTAGACTTTATAATTCCTCCCCGTTCTGTGAGTGATCTTAAGTTTTTAAGTCTCTCTGTTCTTAATCGGATTTGTGAAATATACAACTGTTTAATCTCTGAATTGACTGAAAGTTATTAAATGTGATCTCATTGCCTTGTCATCTGCTGCTATTTTATTGCATTTATTTTTATTGCATTAACACTGAGCCACTTTCATAAGTCGTTTTGCGCTACTGATTTGGTGGCACAGCTCACTGAATCTCTACATACAGCAATGTAGCATTGTTATTTGCTACACTAATGTCATTGTGTTGCACGATTGTTTATTGTCTTAATTTTCTATTGTCTAAGTATCTTTTATTCTTTTTTCTTGCAGTGAGCATGCTAATGACACAAGAATTTCTCTTGGGTTAAATAAAGTTCCTCATCTAACACAGTTTACCTACTTTCTAATGCTTCTGTAAGCAGAAAGTAAGTAAGCAAAAATAGTTTTTCTGACCGTGTGGGGACTCAACCGAGTGTCCATCAACACAAAAACACCAAGACCAAGGTTTTGTGACGCTCGCTGCCCTTATCAAAACACACAAGGGTTCTACTGCCTTGCATTGCGTCTAATTTGACCCAGATCCCGAGCAGATTAGTAAAAGTGCCTTAAATGAAGCCTGTCTGTTTGCCTGTGCTTGTTTACCAGGGGCTGCTGGGTAAAACCCTCTTGTTTACTTTTCGCCAGTCGCCTTTCCCATGGCACGGAATGCAACGTTTATATTTTCTCCTTTAAAGCTCTGGAGCGCCGTTCTGTGAAATTTGGCAGCAGGCCTTGTGTGGATGGTGGATTTAGCAAAGTGGCGCTGACAGATGCACAAATTGGAGAGTAAATAGTTGGGTTTAGCGTTGTGGGGGTGCGCCGAGGATGAAGGCCTGAAACAAATGGCTAGAATAGGGCTTTAGTCCTCTATTAACATACATACAGTATGCAGAAGTCTTAAGCCACACCTCAGTTCTTCAAATTGTGCTTTGACTGACCTTGTTGGTGCAAAAATACTATTTTCTACCTGTCAAACTGTCTTATCTTTGGCATACTGAGGAGATTAAATTAAAGAAATGGGAACAAATGTTTTATTGCAAAGTGTATAAAGATACAAGGTGCCTAGATTAAGATGTTCCAACCACTCAGCATTCAGCACCACCAGTATACTGATCACCGCCTGATCATCTGGAATCACCTGCACCTGTTTCTTCACTGGTTCAGGACTTCAGTTAGATGCACTTTGTTCTGGCTGAATGATTTATACGTAGGTCACTGTGTGGATTAACAAACAAACATTCTTCTAAAACTGGTCTTTGAAAGCTATTCAGGAAGCCTGGAGAAGACTACATTAAAAATACAAGAAAGATTGGCTCAAAATGAGAAAGAAATGAGGGTGGCTCAAGGCAGTACTGTATGCGTTTAGCATGCAACTGGACGTGCAGTGACATACTGGGAAAAAAAAAAAAAGACATAATGTGTCATTACTTTTACACAGGCTGTGTTATATGCTTAAAGATTACCCCAACATGTTCAGCACAGCAAAAAACCACTAACTGTGGATCAGAATGTGCAGATGTGTGTCTGTGTAAAAGGCTTTTATTTATTTACATTTAGAAATGCAAGTAAAACATGGGGTGCCCAGACATTTGCATATGATTGTACATTATATTATTATACATCGAGGATATCACATCATACCAAATTATGTATTATAACCTAAAAAGATAAACTAAACATCACATTTGTATTCATTGTAACAGGCTGAATACTGTAAAGTAGTAGTGTTCAGGCAGGATGCTGGACTTCCAAGAGCCACCATAAGGAAATATCCCCACTCATATGAAGACTTGGATGAGTGGGGAAACATCAAGATTATGAGATCAATAACTTTGAATTACTGCTACAAAGAAGTTCTAGTGGTGGAAAACCACGTCAGCTCGAAGGTTGAAGAAAGGTTTGAAGGTTCATGGCTTCTACTATACCACAAGTATACAAATCCTAATGTACCAGTAACGGCCTTGGACTAGACTCCTAATGCTAAATACATCCTAAGTTCTTCTTTTCCTCCTTGTCCTGTCCAACAGGAGGTGGGCTGTGACAGACAGCTGAGCAGCAATGCTAAGGAGGATAACTGTGGAGTTTGTGCGGGAGATGGCTCCACCTGTCGGCTCATCCGAGGACAGGCACTGCCCCACGTTTCTCTAGATGAACGTAGGTGTACTATAACACACTCAAACACACTTTTACACACATGACGTTCCTCATCTCCAGTTTTAAGGTCTCTCTTGCATCACACAGTTTTGCCTTTTATCCATCTGTAACAAGATTTTCATACCATTAGCTAATTACCAACCTTTCTGGGTAAAAGCGTCCACCAAATGGATGTAGTGTAGTGTAACCCTTATCTATAACTGAATCCAGTGTGATTGAAATACATTGAATGGTTGACAAACCTCATTCGGTGTCAATGCTCATAGTCATTCTGACCAACTATAATACACTAAAATAATTATAGGGGGTGATATAGATTCTACTATTTCATTTTAAAACTCTCTATAATGCTCTACACTATTCATACAGTCTGCACAGTCATTCTAACAGAATGTAATACCATATAGGAATAGTAGGGGGTGAAATGGCTTCTATAGTTTAATTTAAAAAGCCCCCTATAATGCTCTATAATAAGTATGGGGTGATATGAATTCTGTTACTTCATTTTAAAAACTCTCAATAATGCCCTGTACTGTTCATACAATCCACAAGGTCATTCTGACAGACTGTGACACCCTACAGTACGTATAGGTGTCATTCTATTGTGACAGATTGTAATACACTATAGAAACTATAGGGGGTGAAATGGCTTCTTTAGTTTAATTTCTAAAGCTCTCTTTATGCTGTTGATTTGATCTGTGTAGCTATTGTCACAGATTGTTATACACTATAGGAACTATAGGGGGCGATATAGCTTCTATCGTTAAATTTAAAAAGCTTGTTATAATTCATCGTAATTATGGTGTGATCTTTGTGGCCATGGTGACAGATTGTAATACACTATAGGAACTGTAGGGCTTCCATGGTTTAATTTAAAAAGCCCTCTGTAGTGCTATATAATGTCATTTTGACAGATTGTAGTACACTACTGGAAGTGTAGTGGTGATATTTCTTGTAGAGTTTAAAAAACTATCTAGAATGTCCTGTATGGTTCATATGATCTAAATTGCCATTGTGACAGTCTGTAATACAGTACAAGGAACTGTAGGGGGAAATATAGCTTCTATTATTTCATTTAAAAAGTTCACTATAATGTTCTGTACAGTTCATATGATCTATATAGCTGTCTGACAGATTGTAATACAATACCGGAATTTTCTCAATAGATAAAAAGCGCTCTACAATGCTCTATACTGTTCATATGATGTGACAAATTGTAAAACACTGCAGGAACTGTAGGGGACAATATAGCTTCTATCATTTCATTTAAAAAGCTTACTATAATGCTATAAGTCAAAATAGTCATGAATGCTGAGACATGAGGACCCAGTGAAGACTCACTTGGCCAATAACAATAGTTGATATACTAATGGATTAAAGACATAATACTCAGCTGCAGTCTTTGTAAGAGCAAGGAAAACACAAGAGCCCTTCAGTTCTGGATGAGCAGCCACTGTGGTCTGTTCAGGCCTGGTTTAAGTTTATGTTTTGAGCCGCAGCATTTGTTTACGAGTGTTTGCTCGACCCCTCATCCAGATGGGGAGACGTGAGTGGCACAGAGAAGCCGTGGTTATGGTTGCGCTTGCGGTTTGTATCATAAAACTTAATGCGAAGATAAAAAGCGCCGTTCGGTCGCCAACGTCACATGACGTGTGGAGTTTATACTGTCGTTGGCATGGGACGTCCCGCTGAGAGCGGCACTCAGAATATTGCAGGGATGAAGTGCTTCCAGCTTTTCATAAACGTCTCTGGTTATTGAATGGAGCTATTTAGATATGATTTTAAAATATTGACTTTGTGTTGTGTTATGCTTTTGAGGTAGCCTATGTGTTTGTTTTAGTCAGAATATTGCCCGCGAACGGGGCCTCAGGTTGAGGAATAAAGGACTCTTTTCTTTTTTCCTCTCTTTTTAGCGAGGACTTCGGGGCCAGTCCTGCATTCTTGGAGTTCCGTTGGCTTTGGCTAATGACGCAGGCATTGGCGGGTTTATTTGCATACTGGATTTATGGTGCGGGCGGCAGACGTATTGTTGAATATGTTGGGAAAGAGGATATTTTTGGCTCCCTGTAACGAGTTATCGATTCCCAGCGAGGCCACCGATGGGTCACGCTTTTGAGAAGGGAGACTTTGGAGTGCAGTCTATCGCTGTCATCGCTGGGTCTTGCTCTCCAACTGCACAGAGACACAAAGAATAATATAAAACATAATATAAAGTCAAAATACTCCCCAGGAAAACTCTTTAAGTAAGTAAACTTTATAGAGTACGTTTTAAGAATAGTTTGTGTTCACCAAAGTGCTGTACCATGCAAGCCAAAAAAACCTTAAAAGCCAACTGAATAAAAATCGAATAAGATAACGGAAGATAAAATAAAATAGAATGCAATAGAAATAGAAACAGAAATTAAGCGTCCCAGAAACTTACACCCACTAAACTAATCAGTAACATTTATCAGCTAAACTCACTCTAAGACTTGAGTCAAAGTACTAGATACGCTATAATATATACACAAAGTGCTGTGGTCAGTAATATAAGTATTAGAGATAAATAAATAAAATTACTATTGAAATAGTGATATAAGTAGTGATATTGCACAGAAATGGATGCATTAGAAAACACTGAACTGAGCAGCTCAATCCAAGAGTGTAGATGGAATATAAAATATATTGCATCAATTTGGCCTTTCGGTTTACTTCCCTCTGGCAGTGATTGTGTTGATGCAGTATATTTTATTCATGTGGAACTGCTGTACACATCTGAATCAAATGCAGCTCTTTCTTCACAGTAGACTGATAGGGCTGGAAAGCCTCTCCAATCATATCAAATAAACCGTTTGTGCTGTGTTTCAGTGCCATAACTCAGTCGTACCTTAGCCTGAGGCGCTGCCTTAATTCAAACGAGCCTGTCTTCTAGCTGTCACCGTATCCGTATTTGGCGATGTTGGCCATCGAATGGAGACGAGCTCCATGGTGTCCAGTGGTGAAGGAGCTTTGTATTGCTTTTGGATGAAGTTCTCATCAGTAAGGCGTCTGGCCAGGGCCTATCAGTTGCACTGAAGTCATTTTCCTCATCTAAACCCCCTTTTTCCCATCAGAACGGAACACTCAAAGGGCTCCGATTAACCCTATTTTCCCCATTTTTTATTTGCACTTCTACCCATTGCTATGTGAGGTTTTTTGCCTGTTCTACAGTAACATTCATCAGTTCGTTTTTGTTTTTGTTTCTTGTAATTAATTAAACAATCGCTTCGATTGTGCCGCCTGACAGCAGAGCGGCTAATTATCTCCTCGTCAGTAAGACGATGTTCACCTCGGTGTTGGTGTCACCCGTTTGACTTTGACTCGTTCAACAGGATGATCATGTTTTTTGTACAACGGCACGAACTGTGGTTGCTGTGGTTACAGTGTCAGGGGAGTTATGAACGAAAATGGAAGCTGATTAATACTCAGTCAAGACAGTTTATTAAGATATGTAACCAAAACAAGAGCTCTGCAGGGTCGTGTAACATAGACACTTGTCAGGTGGCAAAATAGTGCAAACTGTAAAGACTTGTTTTACAGCTTCATACAGTGAACGTGTGTTTCCTGGTTGTGTGTGCTGTGCTCTTGAGTGTCCTGCATGGTGTTCGCGTTACAATATTCAGTGTTGAACATTCCAAAACTTGAATGAAAAGTCATCAGTGGCAGACCCTTGTGAAGATACATGCTGAAGGGTTAAATGGTTCAAAATTCCTCCATAATTAAGGGGTTCAGATATAAAGAGAGTGACTGTGACAGAGTGAGAATTGCTCACAGTGGTGGTAAATGGAACCGAAAGTTATTCCATAAAATGGTTTTGGTTGCACCGCCTGATGCCTGAGACGCAGTTTTACCAGGGTTTTGTGAAGCTTTTGGTCCGAAAACTAAACCCATTCATGGTGGAGGGATACATGCAGGGCATTGTGAGGCCAAATACTCCTCAAAGAAAACTGATTTACTGATTTACCACTATTTTACCTGCTGGGAGGTTACCAAAGTTTCCATTCTGTGACTGTGTCTTCTGTCTGATTAAGGCAAAACCGTTCATAGTGGTAATCAGCGGAACCAGGCATCTGCCTCTAAAAGCTCCCTCACAGAATGTTTTAGTGTTATATTAGCATGTGCTGGGATTATTTAAACACAAGATGAGCTCAGACATACATCTCACTCTCTGTTTTCATAATCCTTCTGTGTGTGTGTGTGTGCGTGCCGAGATATTAGGAAAGAGATGAGGCACTTTGTAAGGGCGTGAGTGATGGGAACCAAGCCATCTTACCTGTTCTGTTTAGCTTTTTGCTTAATAATGCTTGCAAATTGGTTGACATAAGGAAGTTATTACCTGAAAAGGAGGCTGGGGTGTTGTTACTCTTTAAAGTTTATGTAGGGCGTTGTGAGGCAAAAGAGTCCCAGAGGAAACCTGATTTCGTTCAGATTTGCCACTATTTTACCATCATCAACATCCATATAAACACTCCATATAGACACGTGGAGCTTCACTGGAGGTTGATAGTGAATAAAACAACTGCATTTGTTTTGGAGAAATCTGGTTCCATTCACCAACACTGTACAGAAACACAGTCTCTGCAATGAACCGTTTCACATCAAACCTTCTTTGAAGGAGTCTGTTTACATCTTAAAACACTGAATCATGCAGAAAAATTTTAATCTATCACCTGAGTGATCAGGGTATGTGTGCATGTGTGTGTGTGTGTGTGAGTGTGTCTACATTGGTCACAGGAAAATGAATCAGTGTTTTTGAACTTGCATCTCTGAGGAAACTCTTATTATCCATTTGTTTTATCGGAGGAACAACATAAGGCAGCTGAAGTGTGCTATTAAATAATGTGATAATATTCCGGAGAAATGAACTGCAGATTAAAAGGTGGAAATAGCCCACTAAAGGGTCAACAGCCTGTTTAACAAAAATGCAGTATACAGTACTGTGCAAGAGTCTTGAGCCACCCCTCATTTCTTCATAATTTCCTTCCAAAGATCCAAACTTTCTTGTATTTTTAATGTGGTCTTGAGGAACAGTTCTCCAGGCTTCCTGAAGGACTTTCAAAGGCTCACATTTTCAGTCCAGTCCCCGAACCTGACCAGTTTCTGGAGCTTTTTGTTTGTTAAGCCACACAGTGACCTACGTATGAATCATTCGAGGAGAACAAAGCACATCTATCTTAAGGCCTGAACCAGTGAAGAAACAGGTGCAGATGATTCCAGATGATCAGGCGGTGA